>PVKA01005856.1:57776-87869 GCA_004027165.1 Ctenomys sociabilis
TATATATATATATATATATATATATATATATATATATATATATATTTATTGGTGGAACCAGGAATCGAACTCAGACCCTTGCTCTTGCCAGGGAAGGGCTTATTCCACTGAGCCATCACCCCGGCCCCTATATTTTTAATATTTTAAAACAATTCTTGGTTTCCTCTTTCTGCACACAACCCCCCCCACACACACCACCACACACACACTTTTTATTCCATTACTTCATCCTCTTTTATAGGTGTATGTGTGTGTATTTTGTGTGTCTTCCTTTCGTCTCCCAATGAGTTTAAAGAGCATGAGGGAATCCTCCCTTGCACTTTATGTCATTCCCTAAGTGTCATTCATTCTCAATTTCCTCCCGGCCCCCGCCATTCATTTCCCTTTAACTTCTGCAATGTTGATGCCACTTACACAATATTTTCCCAATTCTTGCTACCAATTTTGCCCTGTTTCCTTATCGCCCCCTCCAAAATACTTAACAAATCGTTATGACAGGAGGACCCTTTGCATCCTTCCGACATTGCTGAGCAGAGGACTTAAAAATAACTTCTCTTTTCTGTTCCCCTCCAGCATTGTCTAGGTCTCCGCACCCTAGGCTTTACATAATGGTTCTACAAAATCTGTTTTTCACCATCACAGGAGACACCACCATTGCACTTAGTGCACATTAATTGTGGGTCAAAATTTGGGTTGAAAGCTTTCACTATAAAATCAGAAACAAGTTTGGGAGGCTGAGGCAAGAGGATCATTGTAGGGCCGGAGAGATAGCTCAGTGGAATAAGCACTTCCCTGGCAAGTGCAAGGGCATGAGTTTAATCCCTGGTTCTGCCAAAAAAAAAAAAAGAGGATTGTTTTAAGTTCGATACCAGCCTGGGCTACAAAATGAGATCAAATCCACCCTGCACTGCATCAAACAGACAAAAAAAAAAAAAAGAGGAAATAAATAAATCAGGAACAGGACAAGAATGTCCACTGCCACCACTCTTCTTCAATATATCTGGAAACATTAGCCAATTAGACAAGAGGAATGAATAACAAAGGAAAGCAAAATGTTACATTTTCATTATTTTTGAATGACATGATAATCTACACAGAAGACCCCAAAAATTTCACCAAAAGACTTCTAGATTTAATAAACAAAAGCAGTAGTGTAGCCGGACAAAAGGCAACACAAAGAACAATAGGATTCCTTTCTTTAAATTTTATTATTTTTTATTAATTTTATTAAGAAATAGCAATGAAATAGCTTCAAAACAGGTTAGCAGGACAGTTACAATAATTAATACATTGCATATTGTCTTCGTAGTAGTTATTCAGAGTACAAGATGCAGACATGATATCTTGTCTAAACACTATTAGTTTGAAACTTTCTTTTCATAGCAATAGAATTCCTATACACAAATAACAAACTCACTAAGAGAGAAATTAACAGCATTTCCACAATAGAACACACAAAAACTTGAGTCATCCAGGAATTAGAGAAAACATCCTAAAATTCATCTGGAGCCAGAAGAGATCTAGAACAATGATGGCAGTTATGGATAACAAAGGCCACATAGTGCCAGGCGTGGTGGCGCATGCCTGTAATCCCAGCACTCGGGAGGCTGAGGCAGGAGGATTGTTGTGAGTTCGAGACCAGCCTGAACTACAAAGTGAGCTCAAGGCCAGCCTGAACTGCATAGTGAGACCCTGTCTCAAAAAGTCAAAAAGACAAAAAAAAAAAAAAACAAAACAAAGGCCACATAGAACACATGACAATCGATGATGTGAAATTATGCCGCAAAGCTGCTGTGCTAAAAACAGCATGGTACTGACAAGAAGGAAAATCCAGACCTGAGGATCAGTGGAACAGATGGAAGGGGGAGAAGCAGCTCCAGACACGCTCAGCCACCTTCTCTCTGGCCAAAGGGCCACTTCACTGGAAGAGAGACAGCCTCCTTAATAGACGGTGCTGGGAAAACTGGCTTTGCATGTGCTGAAGATTAAAAATTACATATTTCATCTAGTTTTATACATAGATATTTCATCTAATTATATATATATATATATATAATCATCTACTAAACTAAAATTGAAATGCCCTAAATATTAAGGGCATTTCAAAACACTAAATCTGCTGGAAGAGAGAAAGGGTAGAACTCCTGAAGACGCTGGTGTAGACAAGGATTTTATGGGCACACAGGAGCTATCGAAAAGGATCAACAACTGGGGTTATGCACAGCAAGAGAAATTACCAACAGAGTGGATACAATCCAGAGTGGTGAATAAAAGTTTCCAGCTGTTCCTCAAAGCACTACTATCTATAATATATCAAGAACACACATGAAATCAGATCCACCAACTTTAAAGCCCCAAAGTAAAAAGGGCACCTGAAATGACTGGACAGTTCTCAAGTGAAGAAATACAAATCAAATATATGAAAAAATACTCAGAATCACTGGTCATTGAAGAGATGTAAATTGACACAACACTGAGATTTCCCCTCCCCCCTGGAGAGAAGGGCTACCATCAAGGAATCAACCAGCAACAAATGCAGATGGAGCCACAGGAGGAAAAGGAGCCCTCTTCCTGCACTGGTGGGAGTTTAAACTGGTACAACCACTGCAGAGTGTGGAATTCCTCAATAAACTCAAACTAGAGGAACCATCTGACCCAGCTGTTTCTCTGGGAATTACAACATCATACTACAGAGATATATGTGACACAATTCATAAGAGCTAAATGTTTATTTATGTAGCACAGTTGGTAATAGCTAAATTTTGGAAACAGCCCAAATGCCCATCAATCAACAAACAGATAAAGAAAATATGGCTTTTTATACAATGGTGTACTACTATGCCATAAAAAGGCCAAATGTGAGACATTTCTAGTTAAATGGATGCACAGTAAAACCACACTCTGAAATAAAATAAATTGAAAAAAAAAGTCAAATATATTGGACACGTGTAAATAATCCAGAGTTTCCTGGTGTAAGAAACGGAAAGTGTAAGTAAAAATGAAATGTATTACAGATACTTTTCCTGTTTCTGAGACAAATACCCAATGGCAAAAGTGAAGGAGAAAAGACTCACTTATAGTTGGTAGGGGTTTTAGTCCGTGCTTGCCTGGCCCCAAGGTTTGGCAAACTGTAGCAAAGCAACAAGAGAGAGGAGGGGGGACAGAGACAGGGACAGACATAGAGCCAGAAGGATCTTTCTGTGTCTTACATTGCATGTAACTTGCCCTAGGGTGGGGGCAGCACTCACACTCGTTATCCCAGCATTGGACCATGAATTAAGCAAAACTCTAGATTCAGCTACCCCAAAAAGCTTGCACCCCATGACTGCATGAGGCTTTGGGGGACACCCAGATACAAGCCATAGTGTGCTGTCTCTGAGCACTCAAGACTCATACATAGCTCTTTATGCAGAATTCATTCAGTCCGCTTCCAAGAGCTGCCGAAGTCCTATCCACTTCAGCCCTGCCAGAAAGGCCGTGGCCCACCTCTCCTCTGAGATTTGGGGCAAATTTTTAGGTGTGAGCCACTTGCAAAGGAAAATAAAGTTAAACACTTCTAACATTCAATTGCGCAGAATAGAATTTACCAGCCCAAAAGTTACAAATGGGGGTGTGGCGGGAGGTTACAAAGGAAGGAAACCATAGCAAGTCCCAAATCCAGCAAGGCAAGCATGGAGTCCTCAGAGGCAATCTGCGGAAGGATGTGAACTCCAAGAGGCTGGGTGTGTCTGCCTCCTCTGCACCGCTGTGGTTGCAGCTCCTCTCCTGGGCCTGCTCTGCTTTAGCCTTGCAGTTTTCCTCGGAAGCCCACGTTCCCAGCCTCTCCTGGCTTCTGGGCCTGCACTGCCCCTTGGGCTTCTCACACATTGCTATTTCAGGGGCCCTGCCAGCCCCACCCCCAGGGGCGCACTGAGACAGCAATTGAGACTGGGTGTGGTGGTGCTCACCTGTAATCCCCACACTTGGGAGGCTGTAAACAGGAAAATCACTACAACTCTGATCTAGTAGTGAGACCCTGAACACCCTGTAGACCTTTCCCTAAAATACAAACAAAACAAAAAAGCAGTATGCAACATGACAGAGTGGCAATGGTTCATGATGGTAGAAGACAAAAGCAATCAGTGAGAGGGAGCAAAGTCTCTTTCTATTCCTCATATTGTATCCAGCCTACCAGGATTAGGGCAGTGCCAATCCAATCAGTAGATGGGTCCAGTAATCACCTACCCTTAATCCCAGCACCCTTAATCCCAGCATTCCATTGTGTATTAACCACACATTCTAGATTTCACCACCTCCAAAAAGCTTTGAGGGCTCAGGGACAAATGTTATGGTTTATGCCTGGCTGTCCCCTCTAAGCCTCAGTCATGGTGGGGGTCCTTTTCAGATTCAGATGCAGCTGAGATTGGCAGATTGAGTGTTACGCTGAGGGCCATTAGCCTACATACAAAGTAAGGGAGGGAAAGAGGCTTGCTTGCCCCTTTTGCACATTGCTCTTGCTATCTTTCACCACTATGAATTGTCGTCCCTCTGCCACATGCCCCCCTCAGATCCAGCAGATTATAGATTGAATAATAATCCCCCACAAACTATGAAATAAATTAACTTTTGTCCATTAATTTTGGATATAGGGTATTTTGTCTCAGCATTGGGAAAAGTAACCAAGACAGAATTTGGTACCAGGAATGAGGGTGGTGCTTTGATTATACCTGACCACATAGTTCAGGAGCTGTGGCTATGGCTTGTGGGAAGTTCGGAAAGGTTCAGAGATGTTACCCAAAAGGGTACAGGTGGAATGACCTAGGCTGTTAGGAATGGAAGATTCTGGTCAGAGCTCAGAAGAGAAGAAAGCTGATAGAAATCCTGCTGGAAGGTTTCTGCCGGGAAGAAGGAATGCACTGGCTTTTGGACCCCAGACAATATGGTACGGCTTGGCAGAAAGTTTGTCTGGATTTTGCTCATACCCAGAGTCTGCCTGAGACTGAATTTAAGGGTGGTAGACTAACTAATCTGGCAGAAGAAATTTCAAGTTGAATGTTGACACAGGGCCATGGCTAACATTGGTGGCTTTTAGCTAAATTTTGACTCGAGTGAAGAACCCCACAGAATAATTTAAAATGTGAGTTTGGCCAGAAAGGAGTCTCTAGAAAAGCTGTGGACTGCAAAGATGGGAGCAGAGGCAACCTTGATTGCTGATAAGGAACCACAGAATAGAAAAAGATAGCCCGAGGGCATCAACAAAGAGTAGAACATCACCCTTTGCAGCGTCAAAATTGCAAAAGTGAAAAACTTTGCTTTGAGAAGACCCAGAAGACCAGATTCCAGAATGGCAGCAGAATAATTCTTCAGAACTGGATTCAGTGGTCATCAGTCCAGGCACGTGACCTCTGCAGCCAAGAGAGAAGAAAGCCAGCCTACTGCTCCAGCTGGTAGCAGACCTTGGCATCATCCACATTGCAACAGTTTTAGTTGCATGCATAATGCAAGAGTTCTGGTGTTAAAAAGGCTTCCACCCAGATTTTCAAAGAGGATCTAGGCCAGCAGGCAGTATACTTGTGTGGGCAGTTTGTGAAACTGAATGTGAAGTCAGAGGTGCAGTGGAGACTCCAGAAATTTGGAGAATGTAGATCATGAGAAAACCTGCAAGAAAGCAAGAGTGGGCTCGAGAGAGTGCCATTGGGTAGAACTATAGCAGCCCTTTGGAGCTCATAACTTGCTACAGATGCTGCACATGGAACTAGAACACTTGGTTCCTGTTACAGTTTATGTCTAGTTGTCCCCCATAAGTCTCATGCAGTCATGGAGCAGGGACTTCTAGAGTTTGAGATTAATTTGTGAACCACTGGGATTATGGGTTTTAGTACAACTGAGCTTATGGATGTGAGTGCTACCAGAGGCAGATAGCCTGAATGTAATAGAAGAGACAGAGGCAGACTTTCTCCAACACTGTTGCTGCTACTCCTGTTTTGCTCTCTGCTTTTGCCACCATCATGAAAGGCTGCCCTCTGCCATGTGCTGCTCTGCCTTGAGTCAGCTGAGTATGGACTGAAACCTCCAGTAACTGTGAGCTAAATTAACCTTTCCTTCCTTCATTTTGGGTGTCGGGTATTTGTCCCAGCAGCAAGAATAATTGACAGTTGCTCTGCTGGATTTTGGAATTTTTGGTCCCAATCCTTTATATTACTTACCATTTGTAATATTTGGAATGTTTTACTTGTGCCATTGAATGCTAAAAGTGTTAAACCTCATGTATACAGGGGTTCACCGTTAAGTTTGTCTTACATCTCAAAGTCTGGGGACTTGGACTCTTCAGCCCTGCTGAAAGTGTTAGGACTTTGGCAACTTAGTGATGGACTAAATGCCTTTTCCATATAAGGATGTGCATGAGTCTTTGGGGGGCCAGACGGAATTTTCTAATATGACAATTTAATATTGGTTCTTAAGGATTGTTAAACCTGTGATACAACGTTCAGGTTGTGAAATAGTAAAAAATAAGGATGTCTTTGTATCTAGAAACCAATTTAAAGTATGTTTGGCTGACAAAGGGTGGATTGTAATGGTTGATACTACTGTGTCAACTTGAGAAGCTCGGAAGCTTAACTGATTGATTTGGCGGGTCTCCATCCAGGACGCAGAGGACATTCCCTAGCGTGGCTGTTTAGGCCCCGGGACTGTGCCAACTTGAAGAGTTCTGAAATTTCAGTGACTAGGCAGAAGCCAGGGTGCTCACCCTGTAAGCACCCTCATCCTTGGCAAGGCCAGGGCGCAGAAACGATGAGTTCAGTGCTACACCTGCCGTAGGGTGCTTACAACAGAAGGGAGAAAAGAGGCCTGCTCCCCCAAACCCTTTTGTTCTTACTGCTTTTGCTGTCTCCTGTAGCCTTGTGTCACACCACCCTGCCTTGAAGCCAGCTGATTATGGACTGAAACCTACCAATTGTGAGCTACATAAGCCTTTCCTTCCTTAATTTGAGATATCAGGTATTCTGTCTCACCAACAAAAGACAAAAAAAAAAAAAAAAAACAACTAACCTTCAGTTATCTGCCACCCAGAGGCACACCTGACCCCTGAGGGACAAGCTCATGTGGAAAAACAGTAATGCACAGACTAGCAGTCTGAAGGTTTTTATTGTTTTGAGACAGGGTCTCACTATGTGGTCCAGGATGGCCCTGAACTCAATACACAGCCCACACTGGCCTTGAACTCACAGCAATTCTCCTGCCTCAGCCTCCCAAGTGCTGGGATTACAGACATGCCCCATCACACCCGGCTAGTACAGAGGTCCTTGATTCAGCAACTGAATTAGGCAATTTGGGAAACGGCTTCTGCTTGGGCTCCACCTTATTATCAACCATTCCAACTTACAAAGTATAAAATTGTTTTTTGTTTTGTTGCTGCTGCAGATTGGGTCCCTGAAATTGTTTTTTTACTGCAAAAATAATTCAGACATATCATTTGAGAAAACTAAACATTTATTGAGTACATGTTTATTTAGTAACAAGTTTCTCAGTAACAGATGAGCTGAATTCCTCCAAAACAGAAAAAAAAAATTCCCATATTCCCAGGTTAGACTCAAATCTATTATTTTATGCCCTTTTAATAAACTTCCCAAATACATGAAATATTTGGAGACATTCACATTCTTCTAAAGCCAAAATATTTTAAAATAGAAGTTTTAATGACAGTAATTTCTAAATATCACAGTACATCACAATACATTTCTCCAGCTTTTAAAACTATTGCTACTCAAAATATTAGTATATTTATGCAAAATACTTAGAAAAAGTAGAACACCTGCTACCTTTTCCAGTTTCTGACTTCAGGAACAGGTTCAGTTTCTGATTTACACCACCACCTCCCTCACAGGTCCCGTGTTAGTGTCTATTCTAAGCCACTAGTCCAGCTCTCTAACACTGACAATGCATGTGGAACATGCACGCTTGCTAGATTTGCAAGGGTGACATAATCTAAACAATCTCCAAACCCTGGGTCATTTCTGCACAGAGATAACACTCCAATATTCCCTAGGGAACAGGTGTTGCCCACCATGGACAGAGTCATTTACTCTGTTTTTAAATGGAACATACGCTGTTGCATTCTCTTCCTCAATTTTTAAAAGGGGCCGTAATTGTACTCTGCATATGAATGTGTTCACTATTCCAGCTGAATATGTAAACATATCAAAGGCTCCAAACCAGTCTCAAATTTGGCATTGAAATGGCTCACCACAGCTCCTCCAGGTGCCATTCAGTATCAGTGGTGAGAAAAATTACTGGCAAAGGTTCTCTTTTATTTGAAAATTCTAAGGAAATAATCTCATTAGGCATTTGGAAAGACTGGTAGAGACAAGGTGACAATTCAAACTTTTTAACGTAAGTCTAACACTTATTTGCAATCAATTTAAAATTGTTCGGACTATTATGCTATTGCTAGATATCTCAATATCTTCATTTTTACTTAATTCTTTTACCCCTTTTAGGCTTCTATCGTGTTTATATAACTGTTTTTGAAATCCAGTTTTATGTCTAATAAGTCAAGAACCAACAAACATCAAACAGTTTAGTCAGATTACAAAAGGCAAAGGGGGTTGCTTTGGCAATGTATAAAGTATTACAGTAAAAATTTTATTAAATATTAAAATGTAATAAGGCAAAGACATTTGAAATTGCATTTAATAAATGGCTAACTGACCCCATAGCTGATATATTGAACCTACATTTCTTCTCTATTTACTCTAAAGAACCTAAAAGTCAGCTTAAAACGAAAATCAGTGGTCTTGCTACACTCATCGGAGATTCTGCTCGCAGCTAGAGCATTTACAAAGCATGTATGTTCAAAAGAGAGTGACTCAAAAGAGTGACTATCTTTTAAGGTTCCCTTTTATGAATCTCTATATTCCTGTTTCCCCAATCCACCTGCACCAGCTCAATGAAATCACCCTCCCGAGGACGAGGTGGGACCTGGGCATCACTCACCCTCAGGCAGGTGGTGCTTCTCAGGCCTCCTTTCCTACGCATGAGTATCATGAGCCAGCAGAGACCCCTTCAGACCCAGCCAAGTAGCTCCTCTCTGAGCCGAAAACTTTCTGCCCTGATGAATTCCTGGTTAGTCTCACAGAAATTCAGGACTGGTTTGGCTAAAGAACAGGAAGATGTTTCTTACCACAGTTCCTAGCTCACAAACTGAAATCCAGTAAGACACCAAGGCTAAATCATTATTGAAAAAAAAAAAAAGCATGACCAAGAAATGCCTATAATCCCCATTGCACAGCTGGCCCTCCCATAGCAGCCAGCGCCTCTGCTGCTGCAGCAGACCAAGGACAGCAGACAGCTGCCTCCACAAGCATGGACTGCAAAGGATGTTTCCACGACCCTCCTGTCCATCTCCTCTTCTCACCTCTTCCTCTTTCTGTCCTTCTCTTACTCTGCCTTTTGTATCCTCCCTTTAATTCTTTCTTTCTCACTTCCTCTCTCTTTTTAATTATTCATTTACATCATTCTTTTCTTCTCTACTTTCTCTTCCTTAACAATTCTTTCTTTCACAAATAAGCCATCTTTTTTTTTTCTTTTGGTTTCACTGTAGTTCAGGCTGACCTTGAGCTCACTTTGTAGCTCAGAATGACACTGAATTCACATCAATCCTCCTGCCTCAGCCTCCTAAATGCAAGGATTATAGGCATTCACCACCATGCCCAGCTTCTACAATATGATCAAATTCATACTGCAGCTGTACATCAGAAAACACTCAGCCCATGAAGTGGACCACCAGTAACACTAGGGTGAGTTCCTAAGCCACAGCACTATACTTTCAGGTCTGTAAGAGCCCCTGAGACTCATCTGCATGTGGGCACTGAAGGGCAGACTGATTGTATTTAAAGCCTAAGGCACAGAGAAGTCCAACAACATGCCTGAAGTCCCCAGGCAGACTATTTCACAATCCAGTCTCCTCATGAGCCAGCATGGAGGCAGTGACGTTACTTCAGGCTCTGCATGTCCAAAGGTAGCGTGCTTCCCTTATATAGTATGAATTATTTTTCACAAGGACAAAAAGGTGTGTATGCTCCTGAAATAAGAATCACAAAATACAGTTTCCAGAAATTTTCCAAGTTCATTTAAGACAACTACATATACAAAGTCTGACTACATCTTAAAGTCACTCCACTTTGGTAATACTGCAGCCCAGAGATAATTCTGAGGTCTGAATTGTTCTAACACATAGGCTCAAAAAATATATAATTCATACAAACTGCATAGATACATTGCAGTATGAAAAACTATTTATACTAAAAATATGTGTGATCTGTGTATAACCTCATAAACTGAGAATTGTGTTTCTTGACAATTCTCAAAGAAAAACTGACTCTGAGGGCTGGCGAGACAGCTCAGTGGACTAAGCAATGACTTAGGCAAGCACAGGGACAGGGGTTCAATCCCTGCTGCACATGCTGCACTGGGCCTGCCCCTGGGCATGCTATGCCAGCAACCAAGTCCGGGCGTGGCAGTGCACACCTGTAATCCAAGAGCTGGGGAAGCTGAAAACAGGATGATCACTACGAGTCTGTGCTGCATAGTGAGACCTTCTACCAAATACATAAAAACAAAACAAAACAATTTTGTTGGAAATTAAAATCCAGAAAATTCATTTTCAAGCTGCTACAAACACTCTTAAGATATCATTCATTCCAGGTAAGAAAGCAGACAGTCTTGCTAGCATGTTCACTTAAGTCAGGCCTGAAGTGGCCAGAGGAAGCTATCTGACTGACCCGCATGCCTACGGGACAGTGTGTGGAGGCCGAAAGCTGAGTGCGCCAGGGTTCTGTCCAGCAGACAAGGCTGCACCACTCTTCACCATCTGGCCTGAGCCTCCCCTGAGGAAACGAAATCTTACCAAGTTTACTACTATAAATTGGTTTCTTGTCAGCAACCTAAACTACCTCCTCTAATCTCAGTCACAGTCACAATTCGCCCACTGTGTCAGGAACTGTGGTTTCCTAACCCTAACATTAAAGTTGGCAAAATCATGTTTGCTCCCAAAGCAGGAGACATCAAACTGAGCAAACAGCTTGTTAAAAACAGGATGCATCTTATATTTCATCTTAATTCTAACAGCTACACAACAGTGTTTAGAGACACAGCAAAACGCACATAAGGGCTGCACAGCAGATGAAGTCAAAGGACAGCTACCGCTTTTAAGTAGGATGTGTTTTAGTGACCAAAATGTTTGAAGCAGTGACATGAGTGGAATCTGGGGTTTCTCTAAGTGTGCATGGACACAGAGTCCAACACTCTGGGAAGCCTGGCAGAGTGGCGCCACGTTCGGCCCAGCCCGGCAGCTTAGGGACACTTGGTGAGAGGCCCTCTCCAAATAACAGAACTGAGAGATATGAGAGTCTGGGTTCAATTCCCAGTTCAAAAAAGACACATGTGCGTGCAAATGCACAGCCATGCACAAATGAACGTACGCATGCACATGTTCAATACACACAGTCAGCAAAGAAAAAGAGAATAAATAAAACAAATACTGACACATTAGTCATGATACCTGGATCTCTACTTTTACGTAATCTTTAAATCTTTTCATTAGAAAACAGCAGACTCCATGCTAGACACAGGATATTAGTTTCCAAAAGGGGAAGGCTCAGAACAGCTACTTTTAACAAGCACCCTTCTTCTGGCTTCAGACAGCAAGGGTCTCAGCCGTGGACCACCAGAAACACACAAGAGAGCTTGAAAGCTCAGCACACTTACTTTCTCCTCAGCAAGCTCCATGTCCAGCTGTTACACTGCAGAGGAGGAACAGCTCTCGCTCACACGACCACCTGTGTCGACCAGGCTGATTACCACCCATTCTTTAGCGGGTGGTCCTGCAGGGGTGGGTCAACCTGTAACTTGCCTTTCTTAGCCCTCTTCTCTAACGTGTTCCTAACTGCACTACCACTGACATGAGACAACAGCACAACCTCCAATTCCACAGTTCAGGTCTACACAGAAGGCGATATGTCTTCTCAGAGCCAAATGCCACAACTTTTACAGGTGATCGCTGTTTTCTTTCACAATGTCCCATTCTCTAAGCATCAAAATATCAGAGAGAAATGAAGATAACCAAATAAATGTGCTTCAGCATAGGACATACCAAGTACTCATATCTATAATTATATTATATAGACAGGTCATTTTTCTCATCTTCAAGATGAAAAAGTTAATTATCTTTAGTACTGTTCAAAAAATGCACAATAACCCAATCAAAACTACTTGTCTGTAGATAGAACAACCTTACTAATCTAAATCACCTATCGAAGTTGTTTAACTTTTACTTAAATTAGATCTATAAATTTGCTTCTTCAAAAAACACCCTGCAAGGCTATTGAGGTAGATAGTTTACATGGACCATTTTCCCCAGCTGCACTGAACCAGCACTGCTGACCTCAGGAAGCCGCTGTGGTCTGCTGTCTTTCCCCCATCAAGCAGCGCGACCATCGAGGTTCTCACTTCACCATCCCCGTAATGTATCTTGCTTCCAGAGTGTCCAGGAAAGCTGAAAACTTATAACTGAGATTTGGCAAAACAATGTAATACACACAAAATGAAAACTTTCTCCTTGTTGCTCACTGCCCTGTGCGTGAGCACACATGCACACCCCCACACACATACACATGCATAACACACCAAAAAATTCCAACATTTTCACTCTTTCTCGTACAGCTCAGTTTTTAACGTGCAGTCTAAAGAAAGTGATTGTCACAAAAATATTGTAGAACAGAGATGAAATGCATAACAGTACACACAGATTGTCACGGGCTACATTGGTCACATCACATTTCTTGAGAAACAGAGCCTTTTGTGCTCCTGTAAACAACTTTTTCTCACATATATAAAGTGAGGTTAGTGCTGACATAAATTACTGCTATACTCACAGTTTGCACCTCCACACACCCCTCCCACCTTACTCAAGTAAAAGCTAAGACAGCTCTGGTCTACAGGCATTCAGTGACATTTCCAGCAATGAGGAATAACAAGTAATGCACTACAAAGCACCAGAGATCAAGGGTCTGCTTGTTGAACAAAGTCAGGATTCTAACTCATTCTTCATCCCACAAATATACTGCTTTTACAACTTTTTCAGGAAAAAAATTATTCTGGAGATAAATATTCCCTTCCCAAATACTTCATGAAGATCATTCCTTCATACATATGCTCTGATATATTGCTGCTTTCCTTCATTTCCTTCAGCAGTCACAAGAATCACCTCTTCTTTGGTGGTCTGTCATATCGGTCTCTTATGCTTTTTGTTAGTTGCTTGATAAATATTTTGTAAATTTTTCCACAGTATGTATGCACTGTCTTTTGTAGTTCCAGTTCTAAAGGCTTTAACAAGGAGTGCACATTGTCATCTTCAAAAGAACACTAGAAAAAGAAAATGAAAAGCAAAAATACATTAGAAATTTCATTATTCTCCCAACAACTTCTTCAACTCCCTCCACCTAGTATCTCACAAAAAGTATATGTTCCATACGTATTTTCAACAAACCACAGAACTGTTAGAGAAAGGAGATAAAGGTGGTAATTTTTTTTAATGTTTACTTGTTACAGGTCTCCCTATGCAGCTTGGGCTGGTGGTGATCCTTCTGCTTTCAGCCTCCCTAGTGCTGGGGTTACAGGCATGCAACACTATGCCCAGATCTATGACAACTCTGGCTGGCTCAGCATGCCCTAGGGGCCAGGCTGGCATAGCATGTGATGCTGGGAAATGAACTGTTGTCCCTGCACTTGCCTAAACAGGTGCTTTAGTGCACTGAGCTATCTTACCCGCCAAGGTGGTAATTCTTGAGGGGTATCAGGGGAAGCAATTCAGAGAAGGGTAACCAAAGTAGGTATTCTAAGCCAAGGAAAAACATGCTCAAGCACAGAGAAGACCCAGAGACACAGCTACAAAGTGATCAAACACTCTGAAGGTATCTGGGATAAACTATGAAATCTGGGCTTCTTTTTAAAACAACAGGGCTCTAGCCAGGCATGGTGGTCCAACCAACTACCTAGCACCTGAGGCAAAATGATTCAAGTGGCAGGCACCTTGGGCGACTTAGTGCCCAAAAGACTCCAGAACTTTCTTGTGCATCAAACCTCCACCCCACTTTCCACAAATGTATTTGGAAACAGTGGTGAGAGGACTGGGTCTAAGCACCTGCCTGGCAAGCACAAGGACCCAGGTTCTATCCAGCACTACGTGCTGTGCTGGCCTCAGAATCCCAGCAAATAAATAAATTAATTAATTAATTAATTAAAACAAAAAAAACAGGAGGATCATTATAAGTCCAAGCTGCACAATGAGACCCTGTACCAAATGCATAAAGATAAAGAGGGAGGCAGGGAGAGAGGGAGGGAGGGGCGCAAGCACTAGCAAGAAGGCTACGTTAGAGAGGAACGAGATAGGCGGCCTGGAGGGAAGGACATAATACACAAGATAGCTCCACATTTCCAAAGAGCCGTATGTACAGAGATGGCTCCCACAGATAAAAGTATTTGAGGTCTGATATTTGAATCCTCAGATCATGAAGGCCTAAACTGTAAGCTATCATGACAGATCCATTAATTCCAGAAAAACTTGGTGCAGGGTTTTATGCAGTACAGACTGACTGTGATCCTTCTGTTTTCAGCCTCCCCAGTACTGGGAACATCGTGCCTGGACTCGGCTGCCAGCTCAGCATGTCCCTGGGGCAGGGCCAGCATGGCACTTGGGACCAGGGATCAAACCCTGGTCCCTGTGCTTGCCAAAGCAGGTGCTTAGTCCACTGAGCTATCTCACTGGCCCCCAGAATATAGTTTTGACAATCCTCTTCATTTTTCTTTACTATAAAATACATAAATAGCCTAAGGAATATATCTGGGAACCTTGTAGCAGTAGGTAAATGGAAATAATTTGTGATCTTAGTATTTTATATCAGTTTTTTTTTTTAGTATTTTCAAGTAGGCATATTTTCAGTTAAAAAGATGGATAGATGTTGAAAATACAACCATTTACATAAAAGACTGAAGTCAGTTAAAAATGCAAAATCAAAAGTGAAATTCAGAACCTGAACCCTAAGAAGTGGAAACACCTTGAGATTATCCCTGAGGTTCACAAGCTCACTGAAGGAGAAGAAATACACCCTTCAGTGAGCAGTCTAAAGGAAGCCTGTAAGAAGCCGCCATCCACTGAGACTCATGTCTGCACTTCTAACATGTGCTCATGGGTGTGGAGACACAGAGAGCTTCCTTGCTTGTACCATTCCAGCAAGAAAATTGTGGGCACAACTACAGGAAACTATTACTCTTCGACAGATTTTAAAAATCAATCACATGCATTGAACAGAGACATCTAAAATGGTTTTTAAGACAGAAATACTAAACAGGGGGAAGCTTAGCTAGAACAACGTACTGATGATAATAACTGCATACAGCAGCACCAATCTGCTGGCTGCCACTGGGTGAGCTCTGCACGGCCTACTATGTTCAAACTTCAGAAAACTACACGAGACACAGGGTATCATCCCCATTTCACCCTGTGGCAGTCACAGCCAGGAGTGAACACTTACTTCCCTACTTCACAAACTTAGCAGCGAAACCAGGATTCTGCCCCAGCAGCTGCACTCCCCAAGTCCACGCCAGTGGTGGTGAGCCTCCAGCATGCGTGCCGAACGGGCTCTGTGCTGCCATGAAAGCTCTAAAAGGTGTGCCGCCCTGTCAAGATGCTTCTCACCACACAGCAGTGCTTCTGCCGATAAGGAAACCACACCATGCTTTTAACCTTTAAACAGCCTGAAGGATGAAGCTGACTGAGCAGGGAGGACTGAAAAAAAAGCACTGTGCTACATAGAGACACAGCCAAGTTGGTGTGGGTTATAGGCAGCACACTTTGCCAAACACCGTCAAGTAACATTCTAGCATGTGTTAAAAACACACTTGAGAAAATGGTTGGGAGGAACCTAACAACTGGAAGACTACATTTTGGTTGGGTTCTTGTTTTTACTATCCAGTATTAACAATAAAATACAGACAGGTGGAAAGGGTCAGCAAGATAGCTCAGTGGACTAAGAGCCTGCTTAGGCGAGCACAGGGAGTGGGGTTCGATGCCCTGTACCACATGCTGTGCTGGTCCCAATGATGGGCACAATGGGCCGCCACTGAGACCGGGTGTGGTAATCCACGCCTGTAATCCTAGCTCTGGGGAGGCTGAGACAGGATAATCACTAGTAGTCCAAGCAGCATATCCTGTACCAAATACATAAAATGAATAAATAAAGAATTAGGGAAAGACTCCAGATTCCGAGGACCATGCAATACTTAGGGTTCGGTTCATTCATTTTCATTTGATTTAAATCCTGGTGTTTGTGGCTATTTTTCCTTTACTGAGAAAAAAAAAGTCTTTTGATGAGTATTTCTGAAAGAATAATTTTCTCATGAATTAGAATTCAACTTACATGTCACAGCAGCTGACTCTAAGAAAGACAAATCTCCTCATCCACCTTCAGAAATATAACCTAAAGACTGCGCTCGCCTCCCTCTGTGCGCCTTGACCTGGGCTTCTGGGTCACCACAGGTCTCTGGCTGTGCTGCTCTACACCCGGCTCCCTGCCAGCTGCTCCAGCTGTGCTCTTCCATCTCAGGCCCAGGTGGCTCCTCTGAGGAGCCTTTCCCAGCAGGGTCCTTTCTTTCCTAGTGCATCACCCAGAACGTTTTACGAAAGCCATGCTTTATGTATTAAAGTGGCAGCTGAAAGGCAGGAGACACACCACACCACAGCTATAATGATCACATCAGGGCCTTCCCAAAGAACAGAATTCCTGGGTGGCACACATCTGGAGGCCCCGTTCCTCAGAAGGCTGAGGCAGGACAGCAGCCAGAGCCATTCAGGGAAACCCTATCTCAAAATAAAATCCTTAAAAACAGCTGGGCTGTGCCTCAGTGGCAAAGCACCCGTTGTTAGCACACCTGGTTGTCAGCTCAGTTCCACAAAAATAAGCAAAAAGCAGAATATGCAGAACAAGGGTGACAGAATGACAACCGGGTTCATCAACTATCAACTTAGATAGTTGTCAACTATCTAAGGGGTACTGTGTAGGGAAAGCACCCAGGATCATTTGCAGAGACAGTTGTGCAAATATAAGCAGGTGTATGGTGAATCAAGTTAATAAAGAAACATCAAGGAAATGCAGTAATTCAGAATGAAATACACCAGGCAGGAAATACCTTACAGAGCCATAAAATGTTCTGCTCCCATTTTTAATTTCCAATTTTTAAGCTCAGTATTTTTATTCACATAACATCAAATATTTAACAAATATGTATGGATTGCAAAAACTGCTTTGTTGGCAGACACAGCTATGTTTAATTTTAAGGATGGTGCACGTCCTTCATAATTCATATTGTTCACGGGGTCCAGGCTGTCACTAAGCTTCCGTTTGAAACTCGCATACATTCCCTTGTCAGAATGTAATTCTTTAAAAAATTACACTTCTCACTGAATTATAGATTAAGGGAAGATAAAAACACAAACCAAGAACACCATAAAAGGCTGATTAAATTCATTAAGTTGAAAAATGGATGTCTATAAGCTGTAGTTAACATAGACCCAAAACAAACACAAAAAAATCATTTGTTTGAAATTATTTTACAAATGAGATTTTTTAAAAAGTCAAGTATAATTAATCAACTTAGAGCTATACTCAGATTTAAAAGGTATATATTTGTACACTACAGGAAAAAAAAACATGAAGCCAGAGAGATTTAGTTCTGTAATAAGATTCTTTAAGTGCTTAAAAGAAACAAAGGAATCACATTTTTATAGGATTACATTTCTTCTTCTATCTTACAAAGTCTCAGAACCCCAAAAGTACCTTTCTTCATTTTTATCACTCTCTGACAACCTATAATAAAGCATTATTAAAATACAATGTTAATTTCTGAAAGGCACACAAGCCTGCTACAACATTAAAATTAAAATCAACACTAAATTTTATAATTCTTCAGTGTTTGTAGTCATATCACGATAAGCTGATTATTTAGTAACTTTATCAAGTTTATGGGACAAGAAACTTAGCAAATAACTCACAAAAACCACAGCCTATAGAGCTGCTGCCAATTTGTCTTTTGCCAAGTTGGACAGCTCGAGCTCCCGGAAGAAGCCCCACACCCCAGACCCTGACAGCTGGGCCCATGGCGCCTCCACACCTCACCCTCATGCCGGCTGTGCATACCCTGGCCTTCACCCACCACTCCAGTCAGGCTCCACAAGCTGCTCTCTCCAAGCTCGCAAGGGCCTGCCGCAGCTAGATGGTACTCTTGGGCCTGTAGACATCAGCCCAGGTGGCCAATGCATTGGGCAGACTCTTAACTCTGCAGGGCCCATTCAAATACCTTCTACTCTATAACAGAACTGCTCTACTCTCAGCTCCCAGCAAGTCTCTGTCACGACGGGTGGGAGCCAAGTGCTCTGACTCTTACCTATCAGGAAGGCTCTGCCAGACCAGAAGTTTGCAGTCACTAGCAAAATGTGTGCACTTGGCAAGCAGGGATCATCAGCTCTTCCTCAGATAAATCTGCTCTGAGGCCAAACCCACATTATATTTATTTGTATTTTGTTTCCAAGTGCACTGAGATTAAGCAGAGTCTAGCAGAACAGAAACCACATGTGCAGGAGTGAAATGGTCACAGGTCCTGCTCCCCAGGCTGGCTAAGGCACAAAGTGGTAGGAAATGTAACCATCTTTGCAATCCACCTTATTACAAGGCTGTATGAACAAGAAGAAAGGACAACAGGTATCTGGGGTGAGATAGCGTACACAGCAGAGACAGCGTATACTTGCCCCAAACCTATTATAAAGAAAACATTTGAAACAGAAAGCCTTATTTACAAAGCAATATAAATGCTGCAGTAAGTATAAATGGAAGGCATATTTAAAATCTGTAAGAAGAAATGCCTGAAGAGGAATGGAAAGACACCCCATTCCTGATTAGGATGTTTCAACACCACTGTCAGTCTGCTTTCTGTTCCTTTAGTAAAATATCGTGGCAGACAACTTATAAAGGTCTTCATTTAGCACAGTTCTGGAAATCCCAAAGCATGGCCCCAGCATCTGCCAGGCTGGCAGGCAGGGCCTCAGGGTGCAGACCACAGGGCCGAGCATCCAGCAGAGGCCTGGGGAGAAGCCAGGCTCATTCCCAAGAACACCCTCTCTGGCACCACAATCCCCCACAAAGGTGGTGTCCCCATGACCACGGCTCCCTGCTGGTGTCACCCTCTCAATACCATCACTCAGGCAACTAACTGGCCAGGCCCCTCTGCCCTCTTCTTCCCGCCTGGAAGCCACCCAACCAAACTCACAATAAAGTGCACCTCCTTTAAACTCAGTGTGGGTTATTTCACACCAGCACCAAGAAAATGACTAAGGTAAGAGATCTTGCAGGCACAAATGACATCCAACCCAAAGCAACCAACAAAATGCTGGAGCACCTGAACTGCTGTGTGACACTAACATGGCCCCAACACCATCATCTGTGGGTGGGAAAATGAACATGCTAGGGAACACAAGGCCGAGGGATGAAGAGGGGAAGCCCTCTCAGGTATTAAAATATAACACAGCCAGCCATGGTGGCACATGCCAGTAATCCCAGCCCTGGGGGGCTGAGGCAGAAGGATTGCCACAATTTCAAGCCAGCCTGGGATACAACTACACAGCAAGACCTTGTCTCAAATGAATAAATATTTGAAAAATTAAAAAATAAAACACAGTATAGTCACCATAATTTAAAAAGAATAGCATCAGTGAACAAATGGACAGACCAACAGAATAAAATAGGAAATCCAGCAATCACCAGTGGAATCTTAATAGACAATACAGATACATGGTTCTTGTGGGGCATAGTAATGCACGCTTATAATCCTAGCAACTGGGAGGCCGAGGCAGTGGGGTTTATGTTCAAGGCCTATCTGGGATATGCAACAAGCTCAATACATTAATGGCAGGCAAGGTGAATTACAGTAACAAGACTGCCTCAAAATCAACTACAACAAACATTCTCAAAAACAAGTCAACTTCATAATAAGATAAATACAAATTAAATACAATTATTACAAATCCATCAGTCCAACAGAATGACAGAATTTCAAAAGCTTGATAACACATTCTCTGTTAACAAGGACAGACAGCAACAAGGCTTCATCATAAATTGCTGGCAAGAATGTAAACAAACCCGACACTGGCAGAACGGGCAGGATCTCTGACACACTAAGCAGACTCCAAGGGATTCCACCTGGGGACTCAGCTGTCCAGCACACAGACGTGCACGGGCAAGGCGTGGTGGTGCTCCATAACTCACAACTCAAACTACTGGAAACTATCAAGTATCCTCCCCACAGAGTGTGACAGATATTTTCAGAATATATTAAGTCAAAAAAAAAAAAGAATTACATGCAGTGTGTTACCCTGTGTGTAAGAAAAGGAAATTACCAAACAAGCACATACGCAGGTACCCATCCTCCGAACGACAAGCATGGGAAGGAAGAAGCAGATGGCAGTCCCACTGGGGACCTGGGCGGGTGGCTGTGCGAGGGCAGGTAAGACAGAGGCTATGGCTACATAAATGCTTACAGGTGCCCAGCGTTTCTTGTTTGACTCAGCATCTCATCAGACAGTTTAGGCTGGCCTCAGACTCTCAGCAACCTCCATGCCTCTGCCTCCAAGTACATGGCTTCAATTTTTTTTTTTTTTCCAAAACCAAGGACTGAATTCAGATCCTTGTGCTTGCCAGAGAAGCACTTGTTCTACTGAGCCATCTCCCTGGCCCCACTTCAACTTTTTGAAGGACATTAATCTTTTACTTATTAAAAACCTCTATCAGGCCAGGGAGATGGCTTAGCAGAGTAAGTGCTTGCCTGGCAAGCACAAGGGCCTGAGTTCAATCCCTGGTTCCACAAAAAAAAAAAAAAAAAAAAACTTGTATCAAGGACAGAAAAAAGACATATTTCAAAAAATAAAAGTCCCACTGAAAGGGGGGGGGGGATAATCCAAGATAACTTCTGAGTACTATACTGAGTACACACCTACACGAGAGCAGACCAGGGACAACTGGAAACAAATCCTGAACCTTTCTTAGTAGGCTGCTTTTTGGCAGTGAATGGTGGAAGAATTTTTGAAATTATTTTAAACACATTATAGGTTTAAACAAATGAGGAAACTGCTGGAAAAGATTCTAATTGTGTGGGACTGCAGAGACAGCTAGGTGGTTTAAGTGCCTGCCAACGCAAGCACAAGGATGTGGGTTTGATCCCAGAACCACATGCCATGCCAGCCTCACCCTAAGTGTGCCAAGCATGCGTGGTACCACATGCCTATAATCCCAGCACTGGGGAGGCTGAAAACAGGAGGATCACTAGGAGTCCGAGCTGCGCCCCATAGCAAAACTCTGTACCAAATACATTAAAAAAAAAAGAGATTCCAATTGTGGAATTGAAAGGACAAAATTCTACAGGAGGAGAAGGCAAGGGAGATCTTGGAGGAATGGGGTAGAAGTGGAAGCAGCAGTACAAATACACAATTCCTGGGTCTGTCTTTATATTCCCAGCGCTGTGCCTAAAGGGGCCCCTTCTACAGGCAAAGACACTCTGGTAGCAACAAACATGCCCAACATCCAAAGCTTGCTGAAGAACACAGTTCTTTTGAAAGATAGCTAATTTCTGAACTAGGATAGGAGTGTCAGATAAACCTGGAATATTTCAAGGGGTACAGAAAATAAGAAGGAACTTTAAAAAAAATAAGAGTTATTTTAAAATGCCACAAGAAGTGGCTGAAATATGCTTCCAGTGACCAAACCTGCAACAACTTCAGAACCAAAATAACCAGAAGGGAATGACATAAGTCACTGAGGTAGGAGGGAAGGACCAAAGAATTCATTATGTACAAAGAGATGGCCCAGAAGGGCAGGCTCAACTGCTCCTCACAGTTGACTGCTGAGGGCCAAGCGGTCCCTGTGGAAGGACAGCTAGGACTGAGAACAGCAACTTGCAATTGCCACAGTAAGGACTGACATAAGAGCCACCACGAATGCTAAGGGAGTAGGAGAGCTCTGATAGCCACAGTGACCCACCTCTTAACAAGATCCTACTCCTAACAGGAAATCAGTTGGACTGTCCTCGCAATCCAGTCACCTTCCAAAGGTCCCATCTCAGGGACCATAGGTGTGTCCATGACAGAAAAGCCTTGTAAGTTTCCACAGCTCACTTACAAGAGGAAAAGTAACTGTGCTGTGGAGAAACTGAGCAACACATTGGCTGAGTGGCCAACATCACCACAAAGCACGGCCAAAACGAGTGCGACTGTGACACCACAGAAGAGCACAGTACCACATGAGGCATTCAGATCAGAGGTGCAGATCCTGGGTCTGCCATGAGGGAACATCCACCAAACAAGAGCAAAGATCAGGCAGCAAACCCATCCTGGTGAAAGACACAGATCTCTCCCTTGAACACACAGGGGCAGGATGCAGGGCGAGATGCTGAAGGAGCACTGCATCTCCTAAGCAGTGATTGTGCTGCAGTAAAGACACAATCTTCTTACACTTAGTGAAACACACTGAAGCTTTCAGGAGATTTTTGTTGTTGTTGTTGTTAAAGGATGCTATGAGGACACTTGTTGGCAAACAGTTTGGAAAAATACAATTTACAGAGAGCCAATGACAAAGCAAATGGAGCAAAGTGTTTAATAACTGATGCCTCTATGTAACACATCTGTGGGAAGTCCGGGCACTATTTGTACCCACCTTTTCATCCCTGAGCCACAATACCTGGTGCCCACAGGTCAAGGGAGGGTTATCTTGGCTCAGTCTGCAGAGGTTCCGGTCCACAGTTAGCTGGTTTCAAAGGAGGACAGCAGGCAGAGAAGCGGCCCATAGCAGGACAGGCAGGAAGCAGTGAGCAAAGGGAAGAGCCACGAGGGAAGTTACAAATGGACAGACCCAACCTCCTAGCACGAAGCCAGCTGACGCCCATCATCCCATCACCTCCCACAGACCCCACCTCCAAGTGAGTGCAGGAGGCTTTGGGGGGCAACTAGAGGTAAACAATGCTTTCATATACTTCTACATTATATCAGACAAAGTTAAGAAAAAGGCAAATCTTACATTTCTCAGTGCTTCATAAACAGCCCTAAAAGCCGGCTGCTTATCATCATGGTAAACACCTCTGTTCCCATGAAGAATAAAGATTCCTGCTTCTTCTGCTTCCTGGCAGTTGCTTCCATATATGCAATGGTCGGGTCGGTAGTTCCATTGACACGGAAAAACAAAAAGGCTTTCTACACAAAGATAAATCAAACAATGAAGCAAGTGCTCCTAACTCTGCAGGGTTAGCATCACAGAATTTAAAACAGCGAAAGGGGCTTGGGATTTAGATCTCTCCCCTCTAAATTAAAATTCAAGAAAAATTTTAGTCCGTCTGAATTGTAAATAGTGGCAACCATTAGCATAAGCCAAAACCAAATAAATGCATTTCTTCCCTCTTGACTAAATATTATCTGCAATTTCTTTTTACAAATATAAAGAATAAAAGTGATTACCTGGATTATGAAAAAACATGATATTCAACAGATCTTGATCACCCCACGTGATGTTCAATTTGTATTTCTTAAGCAATGGCATGAGGATATCTCCCCACTGCAGCCGCACAGTTGTCATGTCATTCTGTAGATAAAAGTATAAAAATGATTTTCAAAAGGCCAGGTTCAGTGGCAGCATAACAGCTCCCTACACCTCCTCCAGCAACCATCACAGTATCATGGGATAACTGCAGACTCCTCTGGTGAAGACACCAAGTGACATTTACAATCGTAATGCAGAGCACTGCCCAGCTGAAGCAGAGAAGATAGCAAAGATATGTGAGGCAGGTATCAGCAATAAAGAAAAGAAAAAGTAGCAATAGTTCAAGTATTCCTGAAATACATCTTAATTTTAAGATGAGAACGAGAGAAAAGTAAAAGTTCTCAACAAGAAAAACAGAAATTGAGGTTTCTAAGATTACAGTACAGTGAGATTATTCTGGGAGGCTACATGTAGATAACTCAGACTGTCGTAAGTTTTCCATCTTCTTATCGTGTTCATTTCTTCCTGTGCTAGCTACACTGTCTCCAAGCTTGAATATCCGGAGCTCAGCACCCCAGCTGACCAGCGGGGTCCACAAGGCCTGAGACACAGCCACAAACATCAGGGGCATTGCACACTGCACGCAGAGGCACGCAACAGATTCCTACTGTTCAGTTCTTCATCGCCCATCTCCTTTTCTGATCCAATTTTTATAAAATACTTTGGTTTTTAGCATTTAATTTTAGCAGTATGCATTTTTTAACCTGATTTCTCAATTTTATATGTTCTGTTTGAACATTTAATTATAAAAGATCAGGGTGGGAATAATAGTCATGGAAAAACACCAACAGATAATAATGAGTACATACTAAGTGGCAAGTATTGTTCTACTCACCTGTTATTATACATTTATAAACATGCCTAATAGTCAACTCTGATACTAAAAATTACATACTAAAATTCCCTGCATTTTAAAGGTACTGACCTAATCATACATACTGTGTATATACATATATAGTCATTAAAAATCAACTATATTTGATTAGATATGTGTATTAAGAAATATTAAATGAAAATCTATCAAAAATAAAATTATAGGACCCATTGCAGAAAAAAAAAAAATCACCTGGATAAAAGAAGTTTTATAACCTAATGGAAAAAGTATTTGTAGAAGAATACTGGACAAGAAGCGATAACTACAGTATTATTAGATGATGATATAACTGAGTATCTATTATAACTAATGAAAAACTTTGAGAAACAAAGTAGTACATATAAATCATGTACCAAAACCCACAATAAATGTAATTCAAATCTCTATTCTCTAAAATATATACACACTAAAAATGTGACCATGTGGGCCAACATAGAAATCAATTGCACACTTACTATTTTTAACAGGCAGGCTGAAGACGTAGAAAGGATCATATGTAAGTGTTAGGAGATATGTTTGAATGTTTGAAAATACATTTTTCAAAGGTCCAAAGAGTACACAGCAAATGTCACTTTGCCCAAAGCATAGAACTGGGGAGATGTGTTAAGGGGAAACTACTTTGTACATTTATTACCTCTTGTTACAGTTTTGTGTTTAGGTGTCCCTCCAACGCCTCGTGCAGTCATGGGCGGCTTCTGGAGTCTGATCAACTCATGACCCCATGAGGGATTACAGGTATGAGTGCTACAACTGTCCTGGGGCAGACAGCCTGCATATAGTATGGGGAGGGGAGAGAGGTTTTTCCACCACCATGAATTGCTGCTGTCTGCTATGTTCCATTCTGCCTTGAAGCCAGCCACTCGAGTATGGACTGAAACCTTCACTAACTGTAAGCTAAATAAACCTTTCTTTCCTTAATTTTGGGTGTCAGGTATTTTGTCCCAGCACACACCTCTTTAATAATGAACTGAGCTTTTATAGCATAATTTTGTTTTATAATTTTAAGATTTTTATTATTAACAGTATACTAAGTATACAAATTCTTTTCATTATAACATCTCCATACATGTATGTATCATAAACTCCCTTACTTTCTCTCTCCAACTCCTTCTGGGGGCCATAGCATGTTTTCTAACTCCAGGTTATTTTTTTTTTTTTTTAGTATACACACATGAGAGAAATAGTTTTGCTTTTTTTTTTTTTTTTTTTGTGGAACTGGGTATTGAACTCAGGCCCTTGCATTTGCCAGGGAAGCACTTATTCTACTGAGCCATCTCCCCAGCCCATTTTGCAATTAAAAAAAAAATTATATACACACACATACACATATGTGTGTATATACAATATATAGCTCTGATTGCATAAAGTCTGCTATCAAAATGCACACTGTTATACTAAAGGTCAATCAGCTTCACTTTAGAATTACTGCACCTTTGAAAATGGCCGTACTCATTATCAGCCTACCTCATACCCAAAGAAAAAATTGACAGGCGCTGTCCTCCTTCTGTGCCAAGACAGACTTCAGCCAGGCCCAGCAACTCCCCAGGATCAGCTTGTCCACCTGGCAAGTTCCACTTTCCCCCTGCAGCTCATGGCCACACTACAGTGCCAGTCTTCCCCTCCATATATCTTTCCTTCAGATACATAAAGACAACATAACATGTTCACCTCACACAAAGATTCTCCCCCCCAGTATCTTCCAATAATTCATTTCCGGCCTCCTTCCTAATCAGCAGTCTAACTGTTCCTGCAGGTGATTAGAGACGGACACTGCTATGCTAGGCTCCACGCCAAGCGTTCTGACCAGAGCTGTGCCAGAGGCAAAACCGGCCCTCAGCAAGTGGAAGAAGACACCAAGATCGCACTACAAAGTAATGAACACAGCTCAGAAACATGCAAAGGAAGGATTTCCCAGGAGCTTTGGTTTTTATGTAATAAAAATGTTAAGAAAAATTCTGATAATTATTTTAAAAAAGAGGAGATATCTTAGTAAGGATTCAGAACTGCAAATACTGTAGCACAAAAAAAAACCAAATGGCTTAACCAAAGTGACATCATTGTTGATCAAGCATTAATACAAAGAACAAAATGTAGACTTGTTACTGTTTTAATTATTTAATATGTTACTTTAATATATGAGGTTGAAATTCAACAGCCATGAATGGTAGAAAATGAGTGGCAAAGAATTTAAAAGATGGGCTTCATCCTGTATGAGTAATCCTATGGGCTTTCACATTAAGAATCATGAACAACATTCATGGATCTGAACAGAATAATTTGGAAAATGAGTACAAATAATTAAGTTGTATGGCTAAAGAGCTCAAGTTTAAGATCTTTGCCAGAAATGGAGAACTAATACAAAAAAACCAAAGCACTGTTTACTAAAGACACAGACAGGAAAACTATCACAAAGAACCAATAATAGATGAGAAAATATATTAAGAATCAATAAACTGTATAAAACCACTTCAATAATCATAAATACAACCACTTAAAGTGAAGCAAATTAGAATGTGTTTTCACAGTGCCAGAATAGGGCTGCCTATACAGAGAAAATGGATGGAAGCAGCTATATCTACTGAATTAAGGCACAAGCCGTGCTCATTTTTTCCTTCAGAAAGTCATTAATGCAAAAGAAGCAAAAAATCAGAAAGTTTATTGATTATTTTACACATACCCATCTCCATGAACAGCCAGCTAAAACAAACCACAAGCAAAACAGAAGAGAAAGAGAGAAATTGTACATAAGGAGGTCATTTGGTCATTTAAATAAGCAAAAGGTTAAGTAAACAATAATGGAATTAAATTATATAGCTATATTTTTAATTCTAAGAATTAAATGATATTATCTCTACAGTTCTTTGCCACACTGTGCATAGTTCTACGAATTTCAAATGCAGTTATTGAGAAGTCGCATTATTTCTTAGTGCATAATCTTAGAGCACCATCTCCTGGTATAATATCACCAAGCATAGTCTAACAATCAGAAAATAAAACATTACTGGGCCAGTTTTGCTTTGTAGCAAAACTGCACGGTTCATGAAATGTTAAAACCCAAAATATAACAACTGAGCAACTGAGTAAAGATGTTCACTGTTCAGAGCAGAGGTCATCCTGCTCCAGTCCCATTAACGCATCTCATTTGGAAGAAGATGAATTGTAGTCAAGATTTTGAAAGGTTCAGGAAATGGAAAGCTAAAAAACAATGTACTACGTCAACAGAGCACAGGAGTGGTGGGTACCACGCACCATACTTCTAAGCCTAAAGTCCTGGCTTGTGGTCCAAGGGCTGCAAGTGGTGCCCGTGCTCACACCAAAGCAAGCAGGAAGCCGCTGGATGAGAAGCCCAGCACACGACAGGCCGTAACTCCTGTGTCTCACCGCCAGGTGGGACATAAAAGTGTGTATAAATACATACAGACACACATAGGGACTCACATCATAATACATAGAAAAATTTTTAACGGTTCTGCCAGTCCTAAGTAGATATAAAGGAATAAACAGTCAAGAGAAAGTCTACAGCAGCAATCTGCTCAGAAGTCACTGCTTTTAGCTAACATTTAAAATCTATGTGGGTAGCCGGGCGTGGTGGCGCAGGCCTGTAATCCCAGCACTCGGGAGGCTGAGGCAGGAGGATTGTTGTGAGTTCAAGACCAGCCTGAGCTATAGAGTGAGCTTAAGGCCAGCCTGAACTGCATAGTGAGACCCTGTCTCAAAAAGACAAAAAAAAAAAAAAAAATAAAAAATAAAATAAAATAAAATCTATGTGGGGGCCTGGGAGAAGTCTCAGTGGAATAAGTGCTTCCCTGGCAAGTGCAAGGGGTGAATTCAATCCCTGGTTCCACCAAAAAATAAAAATTAAAATAAAATAAAATCTATTTAGTATCATGGTCTACAATAAACATTTTAACCCTAATTTAGATATGTCTGTTTATTGTTTGTATTTTTCAGTTACTGGGCACTTCAAGTCAAACCAAGTGGCTGGCAGTCACAGTGCTTAGGAAGCAGTTACCCCTAAGACTAGTGGACCTCAGAGTCCACAAACTACAGCAGAACACAACTTGCTGCCACCTTTTTTTTTTTTTTATCATAAATGTCTATTTTTTACTATATAGGCTGTATTTATTAACATTTAATTTTATAACCATATACTTCCAACTAAAGAAATACTATTGTTCTTATATTCAGTTACCTTGCTAAACTTTATTTTTATTTTTATTATTTTTTATTTTTTTGTCTTTTTTGAGACAGGGTCTCACCATGCAGTTCAGGCTGGCCTTAAGCTCACTCTATAGCTCAGGCTGGTCTCGAACTCACAACAATCCTCCTGCCTCAGCCTCCTGAGTGCTGGGATTACACGCATGCGCCACCACGCCCGGCCAAAACTAGTTGTCCATACAATTTTTTTTGTTTTGTATATTTTAGTAAGGGTCTACACTATGTAGATCAGACTCAGAATGATCCACCTGTGTTCAGCATCCCAAGTACTGGGATTACAGGCATGCGCCACCACACCCAATCTCAATCACCATCTCAGCGAGCCCTGGGGCCAGGCCAGCATGGCTCAAGGGGGATCTGTGGTCCCCGTGTCTGCCTAAGCAAGTGTTTCAATCTGCTGAACTATTTGGCTGACCCTTCCATAGAATCTTTTTTGTGTGTGTGAAATGATGGTTGCACTGCTTTTATTCATTTATTTTTTGTATTTTTTATTTTAATTTTTTTCATAGATTGCAAATTGAAAACAAATTATTTGCAAACATAAATGAATGTAACAATAAAAATTAAAAACCAAGGACCAAATTAAAAACAAAGAAAGAATTTACAGATTAGTTATAATAGTTCACTATGTCAAAACCAAGAAACTTATATTCATATAATTAGAATTCTCAAAATAGAAAGGAGTAGGCCATAAATATTTAAAGATTTAAAATTTCTGAATTTAGCCCAATTTATACCACATTTCCAAGAAAAATGAACCTTTTGCACAAGAAATTTAAATAAAATCATACCAAGATACACACAAAAATGAAATTGTCCAAAACTAATTGTAAAGAAAAAAATGATTAAAGCATATACATAAAAAATATTAGCTGAGGATTACCTAAGGGGGAGTAGTATGTGGAGACAAATTTCTTCACCTCTTTGTCAGGATTACCTAAGGGGGAGTAGTATGTGGAGACGCAGGATGGGGACATAGATCAGACCGCAGCAAGTTAGGACATGTCCTTTTTAAAACCTGCAAGCTGGGACATGTCCCTAGTCCAGGAAATTTCTGTACTGGGGCCATGTAGGTAAAAATCTCTCTTACACAGCTGTGTGCCCCCAAGAGGGCAGTGTGTGAAGCAGTGAGAGAAAAGCCTATTCAGTGGAAACCCCAGAAGTCTGAAAAAGCCAGGAACATGGATCCTCTAAAGGAAAGTGCAAAGAGTGAGCAAAGCCAGCCTAAGAGAGAAGTCCTGAGAGTTACAAGTTCCATAGAATTGGAGCCACACGGAGCTTACAATTTGCCACAGATTGCTGCTGATGTTCCACATGGAGCTATAGGATTTACTG
>PVKA01005857.1:0-87685 GCA_004027165.1 Ctenomys sociabilis
AAAGGTCAAAAGTCAGTGGTATACAAAATGACAAAGAGAAGGAACAAAAAGCAGTCTCAGGCCCCGAGTCCACCCAGTACAAATGCAGGAGACACTAGCAAAGAGGAAATTGGAAAGCCGCTAAAAAAGAAACAGATTAATTTAAAGGAAAACCCAGTCTATTAATATAGTGTATTACATTTATAGATTTTTTGAATAATGAACCATCCTTGCATCCCTGGGATGAATCCTACCTGGTCATCGTGTATGATCTTCTTGATACTTTGTACTATTCTATTTGCTAGGATTTTATTGAGGATTTTTGCATCTATGTTCAAGAGGGAGATTGGCCTGTAGTTCTCTTTTTTGATTGTGTCTTTCTCTGGATTTTGGAATCCATATAGTACCTGCCTCCAGAAATGATTTTTGGAGGACTGCTTCCTTTTCAATTTCATTGAAATGTTTGAAGAGTGTAGGGATTATATCTTCTATAAATTTCTTGTAGAATTTCAGCTGTGAATCCATCAGGACCTGGACTTTTCTTTGTTGGCAGGCTTTTTATTACATTTCCTATCTTGCTGTCTGCTATTGGGTTATGAGAATTGTTATATCTTCTTGATTCAGTTTTAGCAATTTGTACCTTTCAAGAAATCCCATCAGAATAATGGCAGATTTCTCTTCACAAACCTTCAAGTCAAGAAGAGCATGGAGCAAAGTACTTCAAGTCTTTCAAGAAAACAAATTCCAACCCAGGCTGATATACCCTGCAAAACTCTTTCACGTATAAATGGAGAAGTAAAATACTTCCATGACAAAGAACAACTAAAGAATTTCTTGATAACAAAGGCAAGCCTGCACAGACTACTAAATGATGTTTCTATAGAGGGAGCAAAATGTTCACAACCCCATGAAAGAGAATGGAAAGAAGCTACTAAATAAACACAGGAGAAAAGAGATATACAATAGTAGTCTTTCAGTTATTCTTTTGTATACAGCAGCAAAATATTTCCATTAGCACACTCTACAAATGGACTTCACTTGTACCCTATGGGTCAAGAGTCCATATGGGTCTACATGTGGATTTTAAGGAAATAGCTGTAGCTCAGTCCCACAACTGACACCTGGCCACTAGTAAATGTCATGGTCATTATCCATGTCCAAAACACACTAGAACTTTGTGCAATATCCTATCCCCAAACCGTCAGAAGTGATTGTCATTTATATGTAATTACAGTATTTATCTTGTTTTATTCTTAGTACTTCTTTACTATCATGAAAACTTTTTCTTAGTTCAATTGTTTTGAAACATTTAATTTTTAATTAATTAGTATTTAATTTTCTGAATGTTGCTTAATCTTAATTTTTGTTTTAAGATTTATACTATAATCTTTGAATTATGATTTATATAAAAGACATCATATGATATCTTCTCCTAGTGTTAGAAACTAAAAAGTATATTTCCATTTTCTGTTGACTTTATATTAATTCTTCCCTGTCTTTTATACACACATACACACACACAAATGAAAAAAATACATGTATAACCCGACATAAGATTGATACTGTTTCATAGACATTTTCAATGATCTTTTAAATAAGGATTCATCTAATACATTTTCTATAGTCCTGCATAACTATCACTTTGAGAGCTCTTTATTGTTCATCCAGGAGCATATTGAAACTTCTCATGCCTTTTGAATTATGCTCTTTGTTATTTCCTATATACTACATCTGAAGATATTAAAATATTTCAAGTTTGTATAACTAGAAAGTATTTTGCTTTTATTTTTCAAAGGAATGTTTGCTAAGTATAAAATTCAAAGAAGATAGATCTTTTTCTTTTCTCTCAGTCCTTCAATTAGTGTAGATTCTTACACCCTTGGTCCTTTTTTTTTCTTTCTAATGTGGAATAACATGCTATTTAATTTTGTTCTTCCATAAAAAAAATTTTTGTGTATATGCTTTAATCTTTTTTTTCTTTACAATAAGTTTTGGACAATTTCATTTTTGTGTATCTTGGTACAATTTTATTTAAATTTCTTGTGGAAAAGATTAAAAAACACAACTAGGATGCAGGAAAAAGTAATTCATCACCTGAAAGATGATGCAAAGATGAACAACTTGAGACTAATAGGCATCAATGAGAATGGAGTCAATACAAATGATATAAAAAGAATGTGGGCAAAAGTAATAGCAGAAAACTTCCCAAATATGAGGAAGCAATCTGACATTCAGTGAACTGAAGCATACAGAACACAAATAATTTAAACCCTATTAAAAACACACCAAGATATGTAATAGTTAAGATCCCAGATTTCAACACATGAACAATATACTGAAAGCCACAAGAGAAAAGAAATAGATCATACTTAAAGGAAAATCCAACAGAATAATGGCAGACTTCTCTTCACAAACCATGATGGCAAGAAGAGCAGGAAGCAGAGCACTTCAAGTCCTCCATGAAAACAAATTCCAGCCCAGAACTACTATAACCTGCAAAAATTTCTGTCAATTTTGATGGAGAAATGAAATACTTCATGAGAAAGAATATATAAAGATTTTTATGATGACAAAGCCAACCCTACACAGACTACAAAAAGTGTTCTAGAGAGGGACAAAAATGATCAGAACTCCAAGATGAGAACACAAGGAACCAACTAAATAGGGCAAACAATTAAACACAGGGCAGAAAGGACTGAACAACAGCAGGTAAATAACATGTTGATCATAAATCAATACATCTCAATTATAACCATCAATGTTAATGGACTCAGTTTATAAATTAAGAGACATAGACTGACACAGTGAATTAGGAAACACAAGCCAACAATATGCTGAATACAAGAAACACATTTAATTCAAAAAAACATTCACAGGCTCCAAGTCAAAGGATGGAAAAGAATACTGCATGATCTAGCACCTCAGAAAAAAAGCAGGGGTAGCAATTACTTTTTCAGACAGTCTCAACTTCAAACCAAGATTGATAAAATGAAATAATGAAGGCCACTATAAACTGGTTAGGGGAAAATTCAAGAGGAAGAGGTAACACTCATAAATGTATACACACCAAACATGGGAGCACCCAGCTATATAAGACAAATCTTAACGGACAGGAAAAATCTAATATCCAATACCACATTCTTAACAAGAGACCTTAACACCCCCTTATCCCAAAAAGATAGGTCAACCAGACAAAAAATTAGCCAAGTAGCAGCATTGAAACAGAACATGGAACAAACGGACTTAGTGGACATATACAGAGTGTTCCACCCATTGGCAGCTGAATATCCCTGTTTTTCAGCTACACATGGGTCATTTTCTAAAATAGACCATATACTAGTCCATAGGCCATGCTTAAGTCTATGTGAAAAAACAGAAATTATCCCATGCATATTATCTGATCACAATGCAATGAAACTGGAAATAAATGAGATAAGAAAACAGAAAAATCCCATAAATATATGGCAATTAAATAACACCCTACTAAAAAATCAATAGGTCACAGATGAAATTAAACAAGAAATTTAGCAATATCTACAATTCAATGAAAATTCATCTGCAACCTATCAGATCTTATGATATGAGATGAAAGCATTTCTCAGAGGGAAATTCATAGCTGTGAACTCACACATTAGGTAAACAGTATGGGAACAAATAAACACCCTAATGTTGCACCTCCAACATATAGAAAAGGAAGAGCAAACCAAAGCGAGAACCCAGAGACAGAAAGAAATGATAAAGATTTGAGAAGAAATGAATTTAATTGGGATGAAGAAAATAGTTCAAAGAATTAATGAAACCAAAACCTGGTTCTTTGAAAGATTAAATGAAATAGATGTGCCCCTAGCTAAACTCATCAAAAGATGAAATAAAAAGTTCAAATTCAAGCAATAAGGAATGAAAAGGGTGTAATTGCCACACACCCAGTGGAAATTCAGAAGACTGTTAATAGCTAATTTGAGAATATTTATGCTCACAGAATAGAAGACACAGATGAAATGGACAAATTCCTAGAAAGGTACAAAACACCAGAACAGAATCAAGAAGCTATAACAACTCTCAATAACCCAATAAAAAAAAACAATGAAATATAAAATGTAAATAAAAGCCTACCGAAAATGAAAAGTCTAGAGCCTTATTGGTTCACAGCTGAATTCTACAAAAAAATTTACAGAAGATATAATCCCAATACTCCTCAAACTCTTCAATAAAATTGAATAGGAAGCAATGCTCCCAAAATCATTCCTGCAGGCAAGTATTATACTGATACCAAAACCAGGGAAAGGCACAACTAAAAGAGAGAACTACAGGCCAGTCTCCCTCATGAACATAGATGCAAAAATCCTCAATAAATTCCTAGCAAATAGAAAACTGCAAATCATCAAGAAGATTACATACCATGACCAGGTAGGATTCCTTCCAAGGATAAAAGGATGGTTCAATATGCACAAATGCAATATACTATATCAATAGAGCCAAATCTAAAAACCACATGATCATCTCAATTGATGCAGAAAAGGCTTTTGACAAAGTTGAACCCTCATTCATGGTCAAAGTCCTACAGAGTACTGGAATAGAAGGCCCCTGCTTCAATTTCATAAAAGCCATCTATAACAACCCAATGGCTAGCATAATTCTAAATGAGGAAAAACTGAAATCTTTTACTCTTACATCTAGTATAAGAAAAGGATGTCCTCTATCACCCCTCCTATTCAATATAGTTTTGGAATCATTAGCTACAGCCATTATACAAGAGAGAGAAAAAAAAGGAATAAGAATAGGTGAAGAAGAAGTTAAATTATCATGATTTGCAGAAGTCAATAGCATTCCTCTACACAGATAACAATCACACTGAAAGGGAAATTAGAGAAACAGTATCTTGTACAATAGCACTGTGGAAAATGAAATACTTTGGAATTAATCTAAGTAAAAAAGTCAAAGATATACTCATTAGTGAATAAATCAGACCCACATGTGTAAATATCACATGGTCTCCCTAGTGTAAGAACTCAAAGGATGAAATACAAATAGAAATGTGTAACACAATTAAAAGGAAAGTGAGAACTTGAGGATTGGACAATGAGGAGGGGCAAGGAGAAAACCTAGGAAAAATGGCAGGAGCAAAGCCACACATTTATATGCCCAAGATGGTTAAGGTAATGATCCTGAGAAACATCTGCAGATTTTTTCAACTAGCAGTTAATTGGTAGGATTCTCACTCTTACTAAATATATATGCCAATACTTGTGCACTGAGCAACTGCACTGAAGATAGCAATATAATATAGAAGTGTCATGCTTGGGATGTCTGTCATTCTGGGCTTCTATATATGTACTACTTGTCATAACATACCAATTTTTGCCATACTGTCTCTCAAGTAAATATTTGTTTAAAGAAAAAGGGTAATAAATCAAAAAAGAGACATGAAAAAAAATGTCACTGGTCTGTCCCGCTACACTGCTGTGTATGGTTAGATTTCTAAATTTCTGTGTACAAAATATGTAATTATTTATTCATATTTTTAAATATTTCTTATTTTTTTAACTTTTTCTCCATATTCTGTGGAGACTGAATGTTTATCATGTCAGTATTAGATGGTAAATACCTGTTCCATGTTATGCCTAAGATGCTTGATATTTAGACAAATAGTGAGGTTAAGCCCAACTGTATAAGTTGTAGGGTCATAATAAGCTTCTGTCCTGGAGGGTTAACAACCCACATTTGCAAACCATTAATTAGAGAAAAAGAAGGGCTTCAAGGACAACCAACCTTTTGGTTGTAACCCTTTCAAGATTAGTAAGGACTCAGGACATAAGAGAGCCTATGCTGTAACATCATGTAACTCAGTTGTGTCCCAAATTTTCTGATCAAGGAAATTATGGGGCCACACAGGAATGTCATTGATGATGTAGAGTGTGCCTAAAGAAAGTCACATGGAAAGAAAACATTCTCTCAGGCTTTGACAGGGAGCAACTTGGTCAAGCAATGGTCGTGACTCATCCACATGGGTGACACTGAGAAAGGATCTACAAACTGCAGCACAGGGTTACAGGAAAAATCCCAAAGGGACTTGACTGACTTGATCACATACTGAAGTTACAGTTCTTGTTATATAGGTCTTGCTTTATCTTGATCTTAACCATCCAGCATAAAAGTATAAAAACGAGCCATTAAAAAGTAAAGCTATATTAATACGCTGACCTGTGAAAGGTTCAAGTCAAGAACTTCTGACATTGCCAGTCCTACAGATAACCCACTACTATTATGGACTACTGGACTATATTGGATTATTTTGTGGAATTCATGCACCTACAGTATTAAAATGGCAATGGAATACCCATCTCTAATGAAACTAAACAAAAAAGGGAATACAAAGAAAGGACCCATTTTATGTTTGTATAAACAAAATATTTAGGATAGATATACAGTTACTCTCTCTTAATTCAATGAGAAGAAAGATTTATACCAACAGTATTTGGACAGAATACCATGTCTGCATCTTGTACTATGAATATCCACTAAGAAGATAGCAATGCAATGTATTAATTATTGAAACTGTCCCATTGCTGTTTTGCAATAAAATTAATGAAAAAGTAAAACAGAGTAAGTTCATTCCATTTTTCCAGTATGTCCTGGAACCTTAGTATTCCATTTTCTCTTTCAGATTCTCACACTAAGGAAAAAATATGATGTATGCACATGTGGGTCTGATTTATTTCAGAGTATAGTCTCTAGTTGCTTCTACTTATTCACAAAAGATTCAGATTCATCCTGTTTTACAGCTGATTAATACTCCATTTTGTAAAAACACCATATGTTCTTTATCCATTCCCAGTTGATGTGCATCTGTGCTGTTTTCAGGATTTAGTTATAACAAATTGCACTTGCATAAATATGGATTCACATATATAACTCTGGTATGAGGTTTTCGGTTCTTCAGGAAAAATATCCAGGCGGGAAATAGCTGGCTTGAAAGGGACCTCCAATCCTAGACTTTTAAGGAATCTCCATATTTATTTCCATATCAGTTGTACCAGTCTGTACTCCCACTAACAGTGGAAAAGTGTTCCTTTTTCTTTGCAACCTATGCAGAATTTATTATTTCCTGGCTTCTTGATGATAGCCACTCTTTCTGAGGTGAGACTCACTCTCAGTGTTGTTTAATTTCTCAAGTGACCAACGATATTTCACATTTTTCCATATATTTATTTACCATTTGTATTTCTTCATCTGAAAAGTGTATATTCATCTCAGATGCCCATTTCTGGATTGGGTCTTTGAATTTGGGGAGCCTGATTTTTATTTTTTTATGATTCCTTACATGTTCTAGATAGAAAGTCTTTGTCAGAGGGACAGTCAGCTACAATTTCTTCCTATTTTGTGGGCTTTGTTTTTACTCTGTTGGAGATTTTCTTTCAAGTGCAGAAATTTTTACAGAAGATGATATCCTCATTGTTGATTCTTTGAATATTTCCCATGCAATTTGGTTTTTGTTCATGAACTCCCTAACTACCTTTGTATCTTTAAGATTTCTACTTACATTCTCCTCTGGAGGATTTAGTGTTTCTGTTTTAATGTTTAATTATTTGATCCATTTTGACTGAATGTTTGTGCATCATAATAGCCATAGGTCTATTAGCCTTTGGCATGTGGAAATCCAATTTTTGCAGTATCATTTCTTAAAGAGGGTGTCTTTCTTTCAGTGACCATGTTTGCCCCTTTATCAAAGATAAGGTGGCTGAGTGTGTTTGCAGTTGTGTCTGCATCTTCTAATCTGTTCCACTGATCCTCAGGTCTGGTTTTTTTGTTTGTTTGTTTTTGCCAATTTTGTGCTGATTTTATCACAGTAGTTTTGTAGTATAATTTCAGGTCAGGGATTGTAATGCCTTGCTTTTGCTGTTCAGGATTGCTTTTCCTAGTCTACCTCTTTTGGTTCCAAATAAATTTTAAGAATATTTTCTCTAGCTCTGTGAGGTACATTGATGGTATTTTGGTAGGCATTTTGTTCAAATTGTGTAACAGTTTTAGGAATATGGCCATTTTCATGATGTTTATATGTTTATAGGGACATAGAAAATCTCTCATTTTCTCAAATCCTCTTCAGTATCTTTTTTCAAAGTACCATAATTTTCACTGTATAAGCCTTTTACTTCCTTTGTGACACTGATTGCATATATTTCATTTTTTTGGATATTATTGTGAAAAGCATGGTATTCCTAATTTCTCTGTCAAAGTGGCCATTGTTTGTGTACAAAAATACTACTGATTTTTGGGCATTGAATTTGTATCCTGATATGATACTAAATTTTGTGATTAAATCTACAAGACTTTTGGTGGAGTTTGTGGGATCCTCTATGTACAGTATCCTATCATCTGCAAATGATAATTTCACTTCTGCTTTTACATTCCTTATTATTTTATGTCTGTCTTATCTAATTGCTCTGGCTAATGATGCCAGAACTATCTTAAATAATACTGGAAACAGCAGATATTCTTATCTTGTTCCTGATTTTAAAGTGAAAGCCTTTCAGTTTTGTACATTTAGTATGATGTTGGCTGTTGGTTTCTCAGAGATGACCTTTATCATATTATATTCTGATTCTCTGTAGGTTTTATTTTATCAAAAATGAGTGTTGAGTTTTGTCAAAAACCTTTTTCTGTGTCTCTTGAGATTATTGTATGGCTTTGTTTTGAGCTCCATTGATGTGGTGTATTGCTACATTCTGTTTGTTAGGATTTTATGGAGGATTTTTGCATCTATATTCATTAGAGATATTGACCTGCAGTTCTCTCTTTTAGTTCAATCTTTTTTCTAGTTTTGGAATCAAAGTAATACTTGCCTCCAAGAATGAGTTTGGGAGAATTCCTTCCCTTTCAATATCATGGAAGATTTTGAGAAAAACTGGCTTTCAATCTCCTCTAAATTTATTGTAGAAGTCAGCTGTGAATACAGTAGGACCTGGGCTTTTTTATTACATTTTTAGTTTCATTTCCCCTACTAGGTTATTCACAGTTTGTATATCTTCTTACTCAGCTTTGGCATTTCATATGTATCTAGGAAACTGACCATTTCCTCTGTGAGCATGATTCCTATGAGAGTGAAAATTTTGGAAATGGATATTGATAGTCTCCTGAATTTCTCTAGGGTATGTAGTGATTTTGTACTTTTCAGTCTTATTGTATTAATTTGTGTTTTTCCTTTCTATTTTTAATGAGATTAGCTAGGGCTAATCTCATTAAAAATAGAATTTTTTCTATTTTTAGAAATAGAAAAAAAATTAGAAAGAATTTTATTAATTTTAGAAATAATTTTAATTATTTTTAGAAAGAATTTTATTAATTCTTTCAAAAAACCAACTCTTCGATTCATTTATTCTTTGTATTGTTTTCTTTGTCTCAATTATTAATTTATATTCTAGTCTTTATAATTTTCTGCCTTCTTTGGGCTTTGAGCTTGACTTGCTCTTCTTTTAGTAGGAGTTACAGGAGTAGCATAAGATCATTTACTTGGGCTTGTGCTGTTTCCTAGTGCACAAGTTTAATGCTATAAATTTTCTTCTTAAGACAGCTTTCATAGCATCACACAGGTTTTAGAAAATTTTGTGTGCATTTTCATTTGATTGTAAATAATTTTTAATTTCTTCTTTAATTTCACTTTTGACCCATTAGTTATTTGCAAAGCTGTTATTTAATTTCCATGTGTTTACGATGTTTTTGTAGTTTATTTTGTCCAAAATTTCCACTTTTATTGTACTGTGGTCTGATAGCATGTGTGGGATAATTTGAGTTCCTTTGAATTTACTCGGGAATGTTCTTTACATTAGAATGGATCTATTTTAGGAAATGTACCATGTGTAGCTAAGAATAATATGCATTCTCTTGTGTGAAACACTCTGTAAACGTCAACCAAGTCAATTTCTTCACAAGTTTGGTTTAGTTCTGTTACTTCTTTGCTGATTTTGTGCCTAGATTTATTTCTTTGTGACAGTGGTACGTTGATAGTCCCTCATTACAATTGTATTATTCCCTATTTGATATTTCATGTCTGTTAGAATTTGTCTTGTGTGGGTGGGTGCTCCTACATTGGGTGCATATATATTTATAGTTGTTAGCTCTTCCTCATGCAGTTTTCCCTTGAAAAGTCTGTATTGACCTTTTTATCTCTTTGAATGATTTTTGGGTTGAAGTTGATATTGTCAGCAAATAGAATAGCTACTCATGCTTTTCTTTCTGATTTCCTGTGGCATAGAGAATTCTTTTCCATCCACTGACTTTCAGTCTGTGAATTTCCTTCTGAGTTAAATGTGTTCCTGCTATGTAGCATATTGGTGGATTTTGTTTCTTAATTTACGCTCCTACTCTGTTTCATTTGATTGGTGAATTGAGGCCATTTACATTAATGGTTATAACATATGTATTAGTTTATATTTGTTATGTTATTTTTCTGCTGTACATTTTGTTCTTATTCCCTATTTCTAATTACTCTGTCTGGTTGGTGGTTCCTTTCTGATATTCTTGAAGCTGTGGTCGTTTCCATCTCTTTCCAGAATATCTGTCAGTATTCCTTGTAAGCTGGTTTGGTAGTCATGAATTTCTTCAGTTATACTTTGTCATTAAAGGATCTTATCTCACCATTGAATCTGATAGATAGTTTTGTAGGTTACATCAGTATGGGTTGGAAGTTATTTTCTTTCAGGACCTGAAATACTTCACTTCAAGCTGTTCTTGACTTGATGGATTGTATTGAGAAAACTGCCACGATTCAATGGGCTTTCCATTGTAGATGATCTGTTTTTTTTCTCTCTAGCAGCTTTTGATATTCTATTCTTTTGCTGAATGTCTGAAATCTTAATTATTATGTGTCTAGGTGTACATTTATTTTGATTGTGACTGTTTGTAGTTCTATATGCTTCAGTTCCTTTCTCTTGTTTGGAAAATTTTCTGCTAGTACTTCTGCAATTTGTCTTTTTATTTCATTTGTGTTGTCTCCTGCTGTTTCATTTACACCTATTATTTTTATACTATTTTTCCTTATGTCATCTTGCAGCTGCTGAATTGTTATTTCCTGGTTCTTGTTAGATTTAAGAAATCTTTCCTGTCATATTCGTTAGCCACACTGTCCTCAAGTCTGAAAGCCGATCTTTATTTTCATTCAAGAGGTTTTGCCAGCTTTCCATGAAGTTCTTATTTTCTTGGATACCTGTTTAAATCTGTTTCAGGCATTCTAATTATTTCTTGTATTGTTCGTTCAGTATTTCCATAATTTTTCTATTCTCCTCTATTATTTTCATTTGTCTTCTTTAGCTGTGTTGAGGAATTGTTTAACAATTCTTGTCATTACTTTTTTGACCTGAAAGCTTATTTCCGATCTTATTTCTTCTATAGCCTGATGGACTTGTTTCTTTTTTTTTTTTTTTTAAAGTTATGAAAGGCCACTTTATATACACAAGTATATTTAATTAAAGTCATACAACAATTTAGAATGAGCCCTTTCCTTTTTTGCTTTCAAGGTCAGTCATTGTACTGGATATTCCAAGAATTTTTCTTAAATAAATATCCTTTTTTATGCTTACAATAATTTTTACAGTTATAAATCTAGTGTTAATGCACACTTAGCACTTTTAAGTTGTTTTCGTAGGTTAAATTTGAACAACAAAAAATCTCAGTGTATGTTACATAATGTGGATCCAAGCTATAAAAATGTTGACAATTGTTATATTCTCATAATGCAATTTAGCCCTTTTAGTAATGATTATGGAAATAGCCACAGGAAAACTATTTTACATGTAGTACAATTACCTACTATTACATAAGTAATTATTATTATTGTCCTGCTTATTGAACTTCACTAAGAACTCTTGAGGTGCTAAGACACTTGAAGGCCATTGCAAAATCTCCCATCTTCCCACCCATCTGGCAACCATAATTACCAATATGAAGTAGGGCAGTTTCACATGAACCTTAAACAAGAAATTATCCCCAGAAGGTTCATAAGTTTCAAACTTGAAATGAGGAAGTACTGACAGCTCCTAATATGTCCTCTGTAAATGTCTTTGCGATGCCACTTTCCACCCAAACAGGCCAGGAGGTCCAAGATGACTCAGTTTCTGGGGATGGAAAATTCCATGATCGCAGCAAGACCAGCTTCACCCCTGAGCACCATGTAACTTGGGCCAGCATGCCAGTGCATTGTATGGTTATACTTCATGAAACACAAACTTTCCATTTCACTGTGTCTTGACTTTTGATTTCACCCACTGCTCTTCCACCCTGGAAGAGACCAACTCCCTCAAGCGGTCCACTCGGCTGGGCTTGGGCCCAAGTTCTTCGGGTGTCTAACCAACTTCATCTTCTGTCAGCGTAGGGATGAGGAAAAAGAGGCCAAGGGATAGAGGCCACAGCCATGTGCGCTACTCCTCGAAGGCGGACTAAGATGGCCGCCGCTGCGCCGGCCTGCTCGTCAGGCAGAGCCCAGAATCACCAGGGCCCTCTTCCCGCGTTCCTTCCTTCTCAGTCTGGAAGGTACACCACAGTCGGCCCCGCGGCCTGCAATCTGTGACCAACCCCACGCGTGAGCCCACCCACGACCTCTGCCCGTCCTGCAGGCCTCAGGCCTCGCGCCTCCGGCTGGCATACACGCGTTCCCGTGGCCGCCTCGCTTCCGGTGTGTGCTGGGCTCTACAGCAAGAGCCTTCTCTTCAGAGCCAACTCCTCTTCAAGTGCACTGGCCCAGGCAGCGGGCTGGTTCTTGTCCTGTCCACTCTGTCCAGGCCCAAAGGATGGGCGGCTGGGCCCGAGCCCCCAAGCTCTGCTCCTGGAGATCATGGGACTTTCCCCACGGCCAGGAAGGTGCCGGACCAGCGCCTTCCTCCCCACTTTTGAAGCCCTTTCCACATCCCCACGTGGCCACTACCTGCGTGGACCTGGACACAGGTAGGCGCGCGGGGGCAGGGGTGGGAGCCGCCCGCTCACACTCATAGCGGCGTCCTCCAGCAGCATGCTGCCACCCACCTCTGACTTCCATTGGACTTGTTTCTTTACCTCAGTTGCTATCCTTTCAGAAATGTCAAGTTTATGATTCCAGGTTCTTGAATGCCTTTGTCTCCTGGATTTGTTCTGGGTGTGCTGGATTGGGATTGCCTTTTGCTCCCATGTTTGGTATTTTGAAGCTCTCCATATCTTCCCAGACTTAACATGATGAGAGTGTTAAGACGGGTCAATAAAGTTTTTACTGCAATGAGGATCAGGGAAGGACTCACCAAGGCTCTTGTTACTGGTAGGGGAACTGACTAACATTCAACAAAGCTTCAGTATAGGTGGTGGGTGCTGGCTGTATTCACCAGGATCTCTTGGGCCACTTAGAATCCTCCTAAGTTCTTAAAATATTAGACCAGTATCAGCACAAGTTCCACATCTGTGTACTAGAGACCCAGTGATACAGATTTTCAGAGTCCCACAGGCTGCCCAGAATCCTACTAAGTTCTTGTGGAAGAACCAGACCACACAAAAGCTCCAGTCCTATATGTGAGGGGCCCACAGATCTGCAGGCGCCCAATGGGATATTCAAAATTCTCCTAAGTTCTTAAAATGTTGCACCAGCAGCACAAGCTCCAGGCCTGTGCACTGGTGCCTAAGGGTCAGAACTTACCAGTCACTCAGGCTTCCCAGAGTCCTCTCCAAAGTTCTTAAATGGCACCAGGAAAGATCTGTACCTATGCATATGCTGGGTCACATATTGCAGCTCTATAGGATTCCATGTTTTTGATATTATAATCTGTGGTTTTATATTGTAGATCCAAAAATTATTGTAGATAATAGTTATTTTTATAACAATCTATTAAATATTTATTGCTATATGATATTTCTAAACCATCATTATAGCATTATTCTGAATGTTACTATTATCCCTATATTCCAGTGACTTTTATAATTTCATATATTTTCTTATTTATAAGTTATCCTTCATATCTCTTATATCTATATTTCTCACATACAGTTTTGTAAGATAAAATTTTTTGTCAGTGTTTTGCTTACTTTTTTATAGTGCTTTATATATATTATCAACCTTCTTCTAGACAGCTACTATTTCTGTTGCTATCATTTCAGAAATTTCATGTATGTGATTTCCAAGTTCTTGTTGCCTTTGTTTGCTGGATTTGTTCTGGTTGGGCTGGAGGATTGGGATTGCTTCTTGTTCTCATATTTGGTGTTTTGAAGCTCCCAGTAAACACCCAGACTTAGTATGTGTCAGTAAAGTTTTTACTGAAATAGGATCAGAGTAGGACTCTTGCTACTAATGGGAATACTAACCAACACTCAACAAAACTTCAGTGTAGGTGTTGCAAAAAAATTCTATTGCACATCTAGATGATACCCTTGTATATGATTCTAAAAAAATTTTGGCTGATTTCAAACTTCTGTGTCTGAGATTTGAAAGTTTAATCATGATTATTTCTTAATTAATTGCTGTGAGTGGAAACTAGAAGCATTTCAATCTGTACACAAGCAAATAATGTTATTGTCTCTACTTTGACTTGGGATATCATTTTCAATCATTATTTTTTCAAATGAGATTTCTACCCTTCTGTCTCTCTATCTCCCTATTTCCATAATTTAAATTAGCTTTCTTCATTAGGTTTCACATGTGTTATAGGGTTTTATAATTTTTCATTGGTTTTTCCTTTTTTCTTTTCTGACTATATATAGGCAAATGACTGTTCTTCAAATTTAAATAGTCCTCTTATTGGTTGTCTGCTATTGGCGTTCTATCTTCTGTTTTTCATTTTATTCCATGTATTGTTCAGCTCCCAAATTTCTTTTCATTTTCTCTGTTGATTTTTTTCATTTTATGCATCTATTGTTTTTTGATTACCTAAATTGTATATCTATGTCCTCTAAAATTTTTATTAGCTTCTTTAAAACAATTGTAGTTATTTTTTGTCAAACAATTTATAGATGTCAGTTTATTTGGAACAGATTACTAGATATTACTTTGTGCCTTTGTGATATCAGGTTTCTTTGGTTTTTCATATTTAAAATCTTGCATTAATGTCGATGCATATAAAAAAGCAATCCTATTCTCTAGTCTTTACTGACTGAAATGGAAAGAAAACATCTTCATCAACAAGCTCCTCTAGAGTTTCTAACTGTTTTAGACCTTTTTTGTGCTTGTTGCTATTGTATTCCACCTTTTCCCTCTTGGGGAATTCTTCAGATTATAATCTCTTATCAATGTAAAGCCAAACCAGGATTGTAAGTAACTTTCCTGTTTGTTTTCTCTAGGATGGTGTCTCAAAAGTCTAAAGCTTATGAGGTTTCTCTGAGTCCTGTAGAGTTCACTGTCCATGTGAGATGCTCACATTCACTGTGCATGAAGGCACCATGTGGAGCCAACCTGGAAAGTAAGTGAGGAATATGAAATACTACAGGTATTCATTGGTTAATCCCCAGCCAAATTGTTCCAACTGTCTTGCAACCTGGTTTTCTTATGGAGTCCCTGAAAGAGTATGAGCATCATGAGCTTTCTTCCCCCTTTTTACACTAATCAAATCAATTCTGCCGTTCACCTCAGTATTCTGGGTGGGATGAGAAAGCAGTGGGCTCCTTGGGCAGCATCTAATATATCTGGAGCATTTGAAGTTTATTATAGAGATGCACTATTATCTCACCTTTCCTGGTGAGAGAAATTGTGGGAACAAAAGAGTCTCTGTGGCACTGAGCTGTGCCATTTGTGCAAAGGTAAAAGGGGTGCAATTATGATATTCTTTTCACCCTCTTTAATGCATCTTTTTTATTTTTTGCTCTAGCTGTGGGCTGATACACTTTCATAAGACTACCACGAAACCATTCATTTCTATAATCATCAAAATTGGTACTTCAGCACATGGATGATGGTAGAAGGTTACTATTCCACCATTTTTATAATGTCACTTCCCAGAATTTTTCCCTGCTGAAAATCTCCTCTTTGTTTTTTAATTGCTTTTTTACACTGCTATATAAAATTTTCCTAACATAACATTCTCCCAAACTTCTTGAATTAGGTATGGCATTGCTGTATCAAATTAATAGTTTTCTATATAATTCATGTGCTAATTCCAACTTCAATTTCACTGTCAATCCTATCTGTTATTGCTTCAATCTTAAATTAATGAGGCAAGTTAAAGCTTGAAAATGTCAGATCATCTAAGAGCATTATTCTTTTCTAAGGTCATATAAAATGAAAGAGTATGACTATCATAATTCAACAATTTATTTCATTTTATAGAGTCATAATATGTTAGAGCTGGAAAGTTTGTAAAATAGCATTAAATCCAGATTTATAGGTAAGAAAGCTGCGGTCCATCTGGGATTTTGTCACAAGTGGTTCCCTGTCTATTGTGTCTCACTTTCTAAGAGTCAAATGTGATCTTTAATTCATCTGAGTGTTACATCATCCCACTTTTTTATATGCAGGGCTAGAGACTTGCCTTCCAAATGTTTTTGCCTGAGTAAAGGAAAACTAGGATTGCTTCAGATTTTTCTCTTCTTAACACTTATGAATACCATTTACTTCAGATTTTCTGTATGCCAGTTATTATGTTAATAGTTTGATAATCATTATTCCATTTAATAACCATACAGAGTTTTTCTTTTAAGGCTTTGACTTTGAAAGGTTAATTACATGCATAAAGTAACTAAGCTCCTTAAGGTAGGAAGGCAGGGTTGGGAATCTTAGGGTCTCTGTTCCTAACAAATGTGCTATATGGATGGCTTCGTTCTCTGTGTCTGTACAGGTATCCTATGCTGACCTGAACCAAAATATTCCATACTGACTGCTGAGTTCTCAGTTCCTTTCTTCTTGGGTCCTTAATTTATTATATTTTTTCCAGGAAAATTTTGAATCAGCATCATCTCTAATATCCAATTTAGTAGGATGTATTGTCCCTTTTAATAACCGTCTAAATTCCCAAAATTGTCTCATTTGTCAGCAAAAACTCTGACTTGGCACTGTTGCCTGTCTGCCTTCTAACCTCCCCACCCTGAAGGCTGGCGGCCTGAGGCTCTGAACCGCGATCTCAGGTAGAGCTGATGACTGGGAGCATGGATTTACAAAAGCGCTATAGGAAATGGGACTCAAGAGAGCTGGGAGCTAGGTCATCGTAACTGCGCATGTCGTGCTGAGGCGCTTCGACTACAATCTCCAGTTGAAGAAAACTAGATTTGTTGGTAGGAACATGTCAGTCTGAGTTTGTAGAGTTATCATAAATGAGAAATCATTCTAGACAGCCGCATCTCTAGAGGTTTCAAAAAATTTGGAAGAATCTGAAGCACAGAGATCTTTCTCTTTTCTTCCTTGGTTTTCCCAGGCAATCACATTCTGCAGAGTAGAAATAAAGTTCATTTTGTATAAGAAGTCCTCTTTACTCAAGTCTACAAGAACTCTCTCTCTTAGACTCCTCAAATAAAAAGGCCCATGTAACTAAATTGTAAATTCATAAGGTGACAATCTTTGCACCTTTTATAATGTCTCATAGAACTGATATTTATTGTAGTAAATATTTATATAACAAATTTGTACTATAAAAATATTTTAGCAAACATGTAGTTATCAAAAATTATAATCATACATGTAACTATATATCTATATACATTATTTTATATGTATAGTCTTCTGCATGTGTGTTTGCATAACCACCACAACAAATAAGATAACATGTATTTTGAAAATCTCTAAATGTCCTCTCATGACTGTTCAATTTATCTGTTTCACTCTAGGAAATAATCTTATCTCTGAATCTAAAGTTTGTTTTTTCTTCAATGCTCTATACATGTAGTAATTTATTATACAGTCTTTTGTGTCTGGTTTCCTTGGTTCATCCTATTTTCAGATATATCCATGTTATTGAGATATATCCATATTATTTTGTCTATCTGCAAATCCTTCACATAAGTAAACAGTAATTCATTGAATAAAAGTTCCCTTTTTGTCTACTCATCAGGTGATAAATATTAGGCTTTCTTGTGAATTTTCCTCTTGCAAACAAAGGTGCTGTAAACATTTCCCTAGCTTCATGTCTGTGTGTGGTCTAGGTTAATATGTACAGGTGTTATATATTTATTCAACATAATTAACCTCATTTATGTTGAGTAAATACTAAGAGTGATATTTTGGATTATATGATATGTTTATATTTAACTTTATTAGAAAGTCTGAAATTGTTTTCTAGGTGGCTATATTATTTATCATACTGCTAGCAATGTGGGTGAAATTTCCTGTACCTTTACATGGTAATATGAAGCTTTTTAAGTTTAGACAATCTCAAGGATATGAAGTTTTAATCCATATTTTATTGATTGATATGTTAATGATTTTTTTTTTTTTTTGGCAGTACCAGGGATTGAACTCAGGCCCTTGCACTTGCCAGGGAAGCGCTAATTCCACTGAGCCACCTCCCCTGCCCCAGATATGTTAATAATTGATATTAAAGACTTTCTTTGTTATAGACATTCTTATATTCAGTGAAACCAATTTTGTCTATTATTCATTGCATTTCCATCGAAATTTTGCGGCACAAAATATGCATGTTTAAAATATGTATTTACAGTAATTGCTGCAAATCCAAAGTTTTGCCTTTGAACTTTCCTACAGTATCATTAAAAGAGTAGAAGTTGTAATTTTGGTGAAGTCCTTTTTTCTTTAGTGTTCATATTTTGCATGCACAGAAATGTTTGTGCACCTTCTAAGTTTCTATCATCTCTCAACAATAGAATCAAATTGTAAGTTCATCAATGGATTAATCAATTGAAGTTAAAGTGGTTAAATTTCAATCATCTTTCACAAATCCACATGACTGTTTGAAGGATCATTTGAATTTTATTATTATATTTATTATTATTTGTATTTTAAGACTGGGTCTCCAGGGCCTCACTGCATTGATCGGAATTGTAGTGATCCTCCCAAGTACTGGAATTACAGGCACGCACCATCACACCCAGTCTCAGTGGGGCTGGCCAAGCAGGCCCAGGGATTGAACTTAATCCACTGAGCTATTTGGCTGGCCCCTCAAAGTTTAGAAGGATTTTTTTTTTGGCTGGCTCAGGCTGCCTTAAGGGTGGATCTGTTACGGCATGGGGAAATGGGGATCAAACCATGGTCCCCTGTGCCTGACTGGGTTTGCTCCAGCAGGCACTTAAAAGCTAAGCTAACCTGAAGTCCCTTAAAATTTAAATAATAACCAAAGCAAGTGCACTTTGTTGAGGTGGCAACCCACTTGGGCCTCCTGTCCTCTTCTCAAGTAGAAGCTTTCCTTCCCCCAATAAATGTATTCTGCTCTAAAATAAGTAAACAAATAAATATTTATGAGAGATATTCTGTTAAGGTAACTTATGTGAGATATTTTGTCATGGTGAGGGAAAACTAATCCTGCATCGTAACAGTATACACTCTCAACAGCTGAAGTGAAAAAGCAGCAGTAAGCCAAGCTTCTGCCTCACCCCATCTCAGCTACCAGCAGTCACAGGGACCAGTCTGGCCCAACAATTCCTGGCCTGGTGGTTTAGAAATATGCCCAGATAGCTAATAAGCTTTGAAAACAAATGGGCGAAGTTGTCTTCCCTGCTCATGCTGAGCTTCTTCTACTTCCCTCAGTTAACTTATACCTGGAATAATCCAGAGTACTCAAGCTTAGAGACAGGATTTGAAAAGTTGGTGACAAGATCAGGATAAACATTGCACCAAGTTTGCAAAATTACAGCAACACTGACATATACAATTTAAAAATAAAGATGTCTTGGAAGAACAAACTCGGTTCACTTAGAAAAGATGCCGCATTTTCACTCTTGCCTGTAGGCTACTTTATCAAAATTTCCTGACAGCAGTGTACAAATGAGGAAAAGGCAAACGCGAAACAGCCTGTTGATTCCATAGTCAGTGACAATGTTCTCTGACTCAAGAAACAAACAGTTCACTTTATATTTGGATTCCAGGACTAATTATTAACCAGTTGCTAAGACTTGTGTCAGGAAAATCTGAAATATTTTCCTGGCTAGTCTCTCCTTTTTCCTCTCTATATTAATTTTACAAAAAATTCTGCTTGTCTGTTCCCATTAAAGTAGCCCAGAACCATGAAGTACAAGTCTAACTGTTTTTCTCATAAATCATTATGAACTTTTGTCTTTCAAAGAAATAAACTGCATTTGCTACAAATAAAGGAACAAGTATCTAAAGATTACAGTTCAAGGCAAAATTTAAAAAGCTTTAACAACTTTTCTTTCCCACTTAAGCATAGGAAGGACAATTCTTTCAAACTTGCATATTTTATAGAACTAGTAAAGTTTTAAATTTTGTTTTAATTGAAAAGTTTGTAGCCTTTGTTAAACCTAAGAAATAGAACAAAATTTATCAAAGGAATTTAAAGCTCAGTGGCACAGTGTCAGCCTGGCAAGCATGAGGACATGAGTTTGTTTCCCAGTAAAAAAAAAAAAGAATTTTAATAAAAAAAATGTTTAACTGATTATCTATGTTGAAAACATTCACCTAAGATTATAGAAGATGGATTCCATGCAACTCTTAAGTTAAATACAAGTAAGCTTTTTACACTTAATTTGCTGCACCAACTGAAACTGAAATAAAATTTAGTTAAAAAAAAATAGTTTGAGGAGCATTTTTACTCTGGGGTTTCCTGGAAGCATGATATAGTAGAAATATTCCAAATAACTGCAGATGTTGTTATTCACATTAAAATTGGCAAATGCTTTTTTTCCCCCTGATGGATTTCTTAAAAATGCTCAAATGTTTTTAAAAAGAAATTTTCACATTCAAAAAGCATAGCTATATTAAGAATAATTAGAATTAAATTAATTTTACTTGAATCAAAATTTAATATAAGGTCTCATTAAGGTACAAGACATTTTAAATAACTGCTGATAGTATCTTTATATTCAAAATGTATTTTATAGTGAAGGCTAAGAAATTTCTCTTAGTAGTTAGCTAATAATCAATATACCTAAAATATAAGTAAAACTGAAGCCACAATTTTTAAAGCCTTGGCATTTTTAGGGCAGCCTTTTATTAATTGTTTTCATAATAATGTTATGACATCATTTGAAAAATTAAATAATCCATAATACTGTGTGCACTAAGTAGTTTTCCTGGAAACCACTGAATTTGTTCCTTTTGTGTCAGCTTTTCCATTTCTGCAAACTATTCAACTATAAATCAGATGCATTGCAGATTTCTGAGTTATAAAATAGTAGGAGTCTGTATAACTTGTTAAAATAAATAAAATGACAATCACCTGCCTATGCATTTTTAGAAATTCAATATGCATTTTCTGAACTCATAATTTAGGGTGCTTTGCTACCCTCTTCATGGTTCTTATAAACAAAATTAGATCTATGCAGAATTTCTCATCATCCATGGTTCCTAGGTTCAGTATTCAAGCTAAGAGGAGTCTTGTAAGGCTGATTCCTTATTGCCCTGCTGAGGTGATTAGTTTCAGGAGATGGTGAGTTGTATTCCCTTTAGTTATGTAGATTTTCTCTCTCCTGTTTCATATAAATGAACTGGATTACACAAAAGCTCATCACAGACAAAGAAACTGTTATATTTTGGTGGCTTGTTTTTTACTTTAGAAACTGCAGGGAAAAAAATATTATGGAGGGAAGAACAAGAGTTGTGGTAATAGAAAGGCCAAGAAAATGTATATGCAGAATCTGAGGGTGGTCTCTGTTGGGAAACCGGAGATGTTTTCCTTTTACACTAGAGCTTCTTCTCTCGGGAGGTAGCATGCTAAGGAGACATAGGAGACAGATGGTAATCAATGAGGTTGCAATAGCTTTATCTAAGTTATCAAATGAAATTTTATTAATTAGATTGGATGACAAAATGATTCTTTTTACATTGTTTATCAAAATAGAATTACTTATAACTCCCACAAAATAAGCATTTACAATAGAAGCAGCATATACGTGTGTGTGTGTGTGTGTGTGTGTGTGTGTGTGTACAATTTTGGCAGGCATAAGTATATATTTTTACAACTAACATAGGACCATATTATTTATATATATATATATATATATATATGTATATCTTTTTTATGTATGTGACATAGAGTGTCAGTAAGCAGCTCAGACTCATAGTGATCCTCCTGTTTTCAGCCTCCAGTGCTGGGATTACAGGTATGTGCCATTATGCCCAGTCTCAGTAGCCGGCTCAGTGCTCATGGGGGCAGGGCTGGTGTGGCATGTGGTGCTGGGGATTAAACCCTGTCCCTGTGCTTTCCTAAACAGACACTTAGTCTGCTGAGCTATCACACCATCCCTTTACATATGTCTTTGTAAAGTAATTTCTTTTTAATTTGAAACAGACTAGCCTTATGGAGAAATCTGTATCATGGTTCTCAAGTTGATATGAGCACATATTTATCTCATCTCCTAGTGATGTGTACTTGGGATACTTGCAATGTTTAATTAAATGATACTGTAATGACATCCTTATGTAATTAGCTTGCGTATTAGTCCTGTTATTTTTGTAAAGTATCCTAAAATTAGAATTCTTGAGCCTTTATTGCATGAAAATTTTCATCAGTTTTGGTAAATTGATAAATTTGTCTTTCAAAATGTTGCCAATTTTTTTATTTGCACCAGCAGTTTTCCAATGCTTGCTTTCTGTTTTATCTCACTGGCTGGGTTTACAATTAGCTTTCTTCAATTTTTTAGTAAGTACTAATGCAACAGATTTCATTTAGAAGTTTATTTTCACTGCATTTGTGCTCTTTGCTATATAAAATGGCTATCAGTTAATATATACTTTATTTTTTATTAATGTATTTTTCCTACTTTCCCCTTCAGTTTCTGTATTTTTTGATAATTTATCAGTGTTATTAATGGATGATATTTGCTACTTGTGTGGCATATATTTTGCAACATTTTTCCAGTATGTCCTTCATTTTTACCTTTAACTTCTTTAAATGCTATCTGTATATTGCTTCTAAACAAATGATGAATAAAGTGTAAGTAGTACACATAAAATACAGGGAGATAGTTAAAAACCAAAATAGTAATTGAATCCAAGACTCTATGATATGCACATATTTTTACCCTCTTTTCACTCCAAATTTTGATTGTCCCTCCTTCTTGTGGCAGTGAGGATTGAACACAAAAGACACTGATTTATAACTCTTCCCTATTTTTATTTTATTTTGAGGTAGTTTCACCAAACTTATGATCTTCTTGCTTTATCCTCCCAAGTAGATGACATTACAGGAAAGAAGCCCTCGTCAGAAATTTTAATTGTCTTGAGTGTAGCCCACCAGTACATGACTCCTACAAACATTCAAACAGTACTTCAAAATATACTCCTCTTACTATATAACAATCCCATTATTTCTTCCAATGTCTTTTGAATCCTAGATCACAATAAGTAGCATCATAAACGTTTGAACTCAGGACTGGCTCCTGTCATTATCTACTCTGCAAAGATTTTCATAAAACTCCCTTTTGTGGCGACAGTAAGTCAACAGCTGCTCGGTGCCGGGTATTCTCCAGTTTGCTTTAGTTCTCACTTCATCCTCTCAGCAACTCTGAGTGGTGGACACTACTATGTTTTTTTAAGAAGAAGCCAGTGAATTACAGAGAGGTTAAGTTAATTGCATTTGACTGCAATTTGCAAGTAGAAGAGCAAAAAATGACCAGGCTATTTGGTTGTTGAGCCCATGCTGATTAACTGCTTTGGTAGGCTGCCTCCCAGCAGTTCCTCCTGGAGCACATGAAATGCAAGACGCAGAATTGAATGCATAGAGGAAACCTATAAGGAGAAGTGCAAACATACACACATACACACCTGCATGTACGCACACTTGCGTGTACACACACACAGGCCTTTATGATGAACACAGAAAAATAGTACCTGGATTTTGGAAGCCATAGCATTCAGAAAATCTCTTCTAGAGATGAGGGTCAAAAATAAATGAATGGGGAAATGTATGTGTCTTAGTTACTTTTCTCTCATTGCTGAAACAAAATACCTGACACCCAAATTAAAGAAGAAAAGGTTTATTTAGCTCAAAGTTTGTGTAGGTTTCAGTCCATATTTGACTGGCTCCAAGGCTGAGTGGGACATGACAGAAGGCAGCAGTCCATGGCATGAATTGGCAAACAGTAAAACAAGCAAAACCCAAAGAGCAGCGAACAATACCCTTTTCCTCCCTTATACTGTACGCAGGCTACCTGCCCTAGGGCAGGTGTAGCACTCTCACTCATAATCCCAGCATTAGACCATGAGTCAACCATAAAATTTAAAAGCCAAGGCCCCATGATTGCATGAGGCTTCTGAAGGGACATCTAGACACAAACCATAACATTGGGCTTTACGATAAAAACCTTATTTATGATGCTGAAAACTCAGTACATGAAAATAAAGCATGCAGTGTGTATCTTGTATCCAGGGTCTCTAGGAGTTATGGTTTTCTTTAATGTCCCAAAGAAAATAGTTAAAACCCTTATACCACACGCTGCAGGAGAGTAGCAGTGCCTAACAGTGTTCTCTGAACTTCTGAGGAGCTCTTAATTACAAGTGGCTCCAAATTTCCCATTTAGACTTCTTTGTTCACCTGCTTTTCCTGTCTCAGTTTCCCTGGACTTTCCATTGACATTTCCTAAAGAATCTTTACACAATCTAGTGTACAGAAACATCTTCCATGTGGAATAAGGGGAAAGAAAAAAATTAAAATTAAGTTTCAGACATTACGGTGTTCATATTCCACAGCAACCACATCCTAAAATTCCCCACTGGCCATCTGTCACCTTCTGTTCCAACTTCTGCCAAAGTGTGGGTCTTCTCACCTCTACAAAGTACTTTTTCCTGTCCCTCTACTATAAAATGTGCTCATAGGCAAACCTTTCTTTCGATCAAAACACAATTCTTTTAGTTTGGATAGCCTCAGTCAAGTGACAAGAATGACTATGTTAGTTAATTCACAGGAAGCAACAATTGTTAATATTCTCAGCTTCTCCATGACCACTTTCCTTTTTTAAAACAATAAATACTTTCAAACACATTTTGATGTGGTGGAACTCCATTAGATCACAAATTTTGAAATATTCAAGAGGATGAAAGGAGATGTTTCAGAAAAGAGAAGATTAACAGAGAATAATAGAGAAAATGAATTACACATGAATGCCTGGGATTTGTCCCTGGTGTGAAGTTGAACAATAGACCCTACAAGAATGTAGGTTTGTGTTTATTTCCTGATTGTTATGCATAAATCCTCTTAGAATAAGCAGCAATTCTTTGGAAAGTAGAGATTGTTATTTCAGAATGTGTTTCTTGCTTAGATATTTTAGAATCCTGTTTACTGCTTCTACATGACAATAGACCTAAAAATGACAAAAGCTATCTTATGCAATTATTTTAGTTTTCTTCTACCCTCCTGATCTGAAATATACAATGTGCCAAGGCACAATGTAAGCATAGTGAATTACAAAGAAAAGAGACCTAGATTATGAAGCAGGAATTCTTCATTTGCTCTGGATGTGCCTCTAATTTAAAGGGTGCAATGCAGGGAAGATACACTAGCTCAGGAGTTACCTTCCTTGTGCTACAGACCAGTTCAGTTTCATGGCCTGTTAGGAACCTGATGTGTAGCGGGAGATTTCAGGTGAGTTTACAGAGTCTCATCTGTACTCATAGCCGCACCTCGATACTCTGAGTTCCGCCTCCTGTCAGATTAGTGAGTGGCATTAGATTTTCATGCAGGTGGAAACCTTACTGTGAATTTCATGAGGTAGTTTTATGATGTATATCTTTATATGAATCTAGTGCTTGAGCACTGGTGATGGTGCTGAGTGGTGATGCTAAAGCAATCATTATGTACTACAAATATGTACTAATGAAAACTGGAAAATTTTTCTCCACCATGCAGAAAAATTGTCTTTCACAAAAGCTGTCCATGTGTCTCAAATGTTGGGAACCACTGCACTAGATGGTCTCTAAGTTTTCTATTGGTTCTGAAAATTACATAAGACTTGATTAGTCTATTAATAGCTAATTTATATAAACACATCTACCCTTTTAAATTAACTTCTTTAGTGTCTTTTGATGCATTCCTTCTCTCTGATCTCTTACTAGACCTATCTACCACTTCACTTACTTTTTTTGGTGGAATCAGGCATCGAACTCAGGCCCTTGCGCTTGCCAGGGAAGCACTTATTCCACTGAGCCTTCTCCTCGGTCCCTTCTTCACTCACTTTTACTAGAACAAAGAGTTGGATTAGTATCACCAAGTCTGGATCATGCTAAGTCTAATAGACAAATTAAAAAAGAACAATGGATTGAGGGATTCTTAGGACCTAGCTAATGTGTAGGAGCCAATAGAATGTGTGTGGGAATGAATTCTGAGTGAGGGAGGAGTGAGGCACCCAAAGTTGACTCAATGGGAGTTCATCATTGTGGGAACACTATCCATTATTATGGGTTTCAATATCCAACCAAAGATTCCTGAAAATTAGGATAATGTGCTACAGTTAAAGCTTGGAGTACATGATGAAGTACTTTGAAAAATGGAAATTGTACAGCTAATGTGTAGACAAGACAATAGGTCAAATGACTTAGAGAAATGGCAAAGATAAATAAGCCCTGAAAACTGCTTGGCTTGCCTCTACATTTTTAGAGGGATTGGAAAACTCCCTTTAGCAAAGGGATAAGAAATATGAGTGTGAGCAAGACAGCAGCCTCCTGGCGAAGGTGATGGGTGGCTAGAGAATAGATTCAGCTGCAACACAGAGTTCCAGGACAGCAATATGGACTACAGCAGGAGTTTACAAATTTCTCCACACCTGAGGACATTTAAAATTATTGATGCCCAGATCCCACTGTAGTATTTTCATTTAATTGAGATGGATTTTAAATGAGCCATCAGGATTTTTTAAAAGCTTAGAAGTGGTTGTAAGTTTAGAAATCATTAATCATAAGTATTGTTCAGAGACCAAAGTCCAATGCTTAGTCATTAGACAAGGTGAATACAATTACTATCATATGCATTCCACAGAATATCACATTGTTTCATAACACCAGTGAGATTATGAAATTTCATTATCTCAAAAAGGAGTAACTAGCATACTAAAATTTTTGATAAAATATGTACATTATAGAGATCAGAAAATAAACTACAAAGATGCAGGGTCTTCATATATTAGTGAAGGTTTGAAAGTCTGGGTAATAACAAGATATTCACTCCAAAGTAAAAGACAAAGTATTTCATCCCATCTCTCTACCATTAAAAGAAGGCAAATGTCTTCTAGGCCACTGTGAGTTCTGAATGTTTTCCGCACTTGACAATCCTCTATCCATTTACAAAGCACTTCAAGCTTCAAGTGTAGCACAAAGTTAGAAAAGGCCCATAGCACATCTCTCTCTCTCTCTCTCTCTCTCTCTCTCTCTCTCTCTCTCTCTCTCTCTCTCTCTGTCTCTCTCAATGGATCTTAATCTTTCAGGTCAAGAAAAGCAACCTGAAGTTAAGAACAAATAGCAAGCGTGTTCATTCCAGTTATGAATTCAGTGACTTCTCTGAGATTGCCATGCTAATGGTTAGAGAGAACAGTAAGCCAGTGAGAAGAATGTGTTCTCATATTCCCATGACACTCACACCTGTGAACATGTGGCAGGTACATTATGACCAATGGGTAGAAAAATAAAAGCTAAATCTATGGACAATGTAACAAATTACTCAAGCAGTTGGTGTAGCATCTTTCTTAGTTTTCTAGACTTTTGATAAGAAAATATCACATACTGGGTTATTTAAACAATAGAAATTTATTAACCCAGAGGCTTAGTGAATGGACTAAGTTAAAAAAAATCAAGGTACAGGCACATCATTGGTCTTTCTCTCTTTTCTAACCACATATTGTAAAGATATAAGTTAGCTTGAAGAGACCACCTTAATATCTTCATTTTAATTCACCTGTTAAAGGCCCTATACCCAAACTTAGTCACGTTCTTAAGTAATGAGTACTAAGACTTTAGTATATGAACTTAAGATTAGGGAAAGGTAATTAAGTCCACACTACTGTTACCAATCATTCTAGGGTTATGTTGCTTAATTCAGAAAGAAATGGTGAATTGGCAAAATAGAGCACTGCTAGCATTCCTAATGGCACAGGATAATGCTGGATGCCAACAGCGGACCATTTCTGCTGCTGGCCACCACCATCTGATCTCACTTTTGGTGGCCTCTGCTGCTGCTGATTGCCACCTTCCAGTGTCAGCATATGCTGGACTCCTATAAGTCAACTCGTATATTGGCTACTCATCCTTGGAGAGTTTTGTGCCCTGTTTATTGCTCTCTCATTTGAAATTATTTCACTATACACAGTACTGAGGGTAAAAATCTCAAGCAGATTTACAGGAATTTTCGACCCCACTCTGCCCATTTAATAAACTATAAGCAGGAAGTTTAAATGAACATAAAAGCGAGTCTTTATTTTAAGAAGGTATGCCCTAAAGCACAGGGGCACCAGTACACAGGAGGGAAGCCTTCTAGACTAAAATCTTAGAAGTGGCTGAGGGTGCTGCTTATAGAGCAGCTGTAAATGTGTGTCAGTGAGTAGGGCTGAAACCCAGGAATCTTCTGGAAAACTTTCTGTGAGCATTAAGTATGCAAATAAGGGAATTGGATCCCTCCATTCTTGATATTAACCACAAAATGATGTTCTTCACTTCTTCAGAAGGCAGTGCTGGGGTTGGCTGAGATAGCTCAGACTAAAGCACTAGGCAAGTCTAGGCAAGTACAGGGACCTTGGTTCAATCCCTGGAACCACATGATGCACCAGCCCTGCTCCCAGGGCAGGCTGATCTGGCCACAGAGCCCAGGCATAGTGGCATATGCCTGTAATCCCAGCGTTGGGAAGGCTGAAGGCAGGAAGAGCATTATGAGTCCAAGCTGCATAATGACACCCTGCAACAACCAAATACATTTTTAAAAAGGCAATGTTGTCTGAAGTGGCAGGAGCAGGGGAAGGCACCATGCTGACAATCTGGCTGCACTCACGTTGGAGTGAAGAGTGCCACCTTGGTAGTCATGGAAGGCGATGATAGATCAGGAAAACATTTAAGCAAACTGTCATAGTCCAATGGGAAGAAACGAAAGTGGAGTGAGGGAAGGGCAGCCAGCTGCTGGCCAATCACACACCCCTCCAACCAGTGCAAGGAAAAGCAAGTCAGGAACTTCTTGTCCATGCCAGCATCTTATGAGGGCGTAGAAGGAAAAAGACAGGCTGATGACATAGAAGTACATCTGAGGAAAATACTCATGGACAGATCTCTGCAAATAGTTACCAAGAGTATTTTTTGGCATATATATACACACAAAACAAGCATTAATCAGAATCATATAGCATAATGTTTCAGTCAGTTGATTTTGGTCATCTTCTTTCATTTGCATTTCCAGTCTGGCACATGGATAGATGATCAGGGCAACAATGTTAGAATACTGACGTAATATATGACCCAACAGCATGCACTTTCTACTTCAAAATCTCACCTAGGTACTGCCACCACTGCATGGTCAACCTACCAGTGTCCAGAGATCTATTCTGTGAACTTAATAAAGCAAACTTTCTCAGGGAAAGTAAATAGCCACTTGGTGGCAAGTTCATTATACTGGATCTGTTTTATTATAGAGAGAATAACCACTCACCTGGATGCAACACATATTCCAGGTATTAATTTACTTTTCATTTCCATAAGATACCAGCCTGGACCACAAACTGAGAATTTCAAAGTAGTATACCAACATGAGCTCTTGCATGACAACATATTAGATTGAAAATCTATTATGTGGCAAAGAGTTGGTCACATGAGATTATGGGATACAAATGTCCTATTGCATGGAACACCATCTAGAAACTACATGCCTGGTGGAGCAATATAAAGGGCTTTGGAAGGCACAATTGAGATAACAACCTGAAGAAACACTGAAAAATAAACTTCATTTCTACAGGACTCTCAGGCAATGATGACTGTATTGCATGTTCCTAAAGCTTGTGTCCAGATGTCTCCCAAAAGCCTCATTCAGTCATACGGAGTGGTTCAGAAGTGGCTGAATCTAGAGCTTGTGTTTAGTCCATGGTCAAATGCTCTGGCCCCTTTTCATTCTTTGTTACTTAGCTGCATCTATCTACTGCAAATAAGTCTATCTTGGCTCTGCCAAGCCACTCTGCTTTGGAGTTGGAAAGTTATGGGCTGAAATTTCTACAAATTTGTGAGCTTAACTAATCTTCCCTTCCTTGAATTTGGATGCTGGATATTTTGTCTCAGAAACAAGAAAATTAAATAAGACAGAATTTTTACCGGAGAAGTACCAAACCCCTTACTGTGGCTGTACCTGGCTATGTGGTTCAGGAGCCTTTGGAAACAATTTGTGGGAAGAATTTGAGAAAAAATTTGAAGATTTCAGTTGAAAAAGTAGAGGTAGGATGTACTGTATGGGAGATTCTGATCAGAACCCAGAAGTCCAGAAGACTAACAGAAACCCTAACAATAAAGACCAGGTCAAGAGGTTTCTATTCAGAAGGACTGAATTGGCTGTTGGTAACAGACAATGTGTGTTATCATTGGGCAGAAAGTTTGTCTGTATTTTGCTCATGTCTGGAGAGTTTGCCTGAGGCTAAACTTAAAAGCAATGGATTGATTAGTCTGGCAAAAGAAATTTCGAGTGTGTTTAATGTTGAGGCAGCAGCATAACTACTCTTGGAGGGCTTTTACTCAGATTTATGTTGAGGAAACAAGATCAAAAACACAGAAGAATGATTTAAAAAGCTTTGAGTTTGGCCAGAAAGGAAGCTCCAATAAAGCTGTGTACTCTGAGAAAGAATAGAAAAGATGGCCTGAGGGCATCACAAGGAGCAACAGGACTCCAACCTTCCTACAGTCAAAATTGCAAAAGTAAAGTATTTTGCTCTCAGAATAAAACCTCAGAGCACTGTATTGAAGAATGACAGAGGCCTAAAGAATCTGTTCCTTAAAATTGGATTCAGAGTACTCAGCATTCCAGGGACTAGATTCCTAAAATCAAGAGTGAGAAGCCTCGTTTCTGCTCCAACTGGTGGCGGATGTTGGCATCACCCATGTGATGCTTGCTTTAGGTACGTACAGAATATGAGCTGTGAGGTCAACAAACCTTGCCGCCATATTTTGGAAGGCCTGGGAGGCGGGCAGTGTGCTGCTGAGTGGGCACACTGAGTGTCTGAAGCTGTGAGTGTGAAGCCAAAGCTTCAGTAGAGATCCCAGAAGTTTGAAGCAAGGATCATGGACCGTTTGAAGAAAAATGGAAAGAGAGAGCAGTGGGGGCCCAAGACAAGAGCTGTAAACATCCAACCACTGAAAATGTCACAAGGGAAGAAGCACCCTGGGTTACACAGACTCAGTGGGGGAAGCTTCTACCAAGGTACATGGAAAAAGTCTCATTGAACATCAAGCATAGCTGTCTCCTTGTTACCTACAGTTTCTCTGCCAAGAAACCATTAAGTGAGAAAACAGTTATCAGTGTAACAGGCCTTGATAATTAGGAGAAGGTAAGGGTGCTGTTCATGAGGGAAAAGACCAACCTTTAATATCACGTGTTTCTTTAGGACACAGTACCTTTATCCCTCAGGAGTTAGTGGTACCTTGATCCACAAACTTCATTTTCCTCATGATTCATTCCATATTCTGAATGATTTCAACCAGAATCATGGAATGAATTCTGTGACAAGAATAGTAGCAAGAAGTAATTTAGTGAACTGAGGTATCACTGTACCTGCCTCAGTTTGTGATTGAACAAATAAGTTCAATAACTATGATTTGATAAGAATTGGTACAGAGGGGTTTAGATGCTTCAGGAACGACCCCTGGAATACTTTTCCAGACAACTGTCTGGGCACAACAGGTACTGCCTAATGAGCAACAAAGCAATCTACAGTGAGCAGTACGGTTATCAGTTGTGTCTCTGAGATCATATACTAATGGAAGCATTGTATTTTGCCCCATTAGACTTATTTTCTAATGTGGATCTAGAGGAAGTAAAATGTTAGACAAATTAAGTAAATTTTGCCAGCACAGGGATGGTCTGTAGTGAACATCAAGGTTCATGTCTTAGTCTGCTTTCTATTCTTAATTACAACTGCCACAGGCATGATATATTCTAAAGTAAGACAGTTTGTTTTGACTCATGAGTCTTTCAAGACTAAGAAACCATATCTGGTGATTGCTTTCTTCTGGCAGAGTTTTGGGGAGCAGTTGACACTGTATGACAACAGACAGTAATTGTGTGACCGAACTAGCAAAAGTGGGTTTTATAATACACAATTAACCCATTAATCATGTGAATGGATTAATTCATTTGTGACACTGGAGTCCTAATCACCTCTTTAAAGTCCCAGCTAAGATTTCATAAAGGCAATTAAATTTCAACCTGATTTTGGAGGAAACAAATTACAATATAACCATAGCAATGCATGTTCTGATTTACTCTCCAGAGCTGGAAGAACTGATAGCCCTAGCTATAGGAATTTAACCAGATAAGGGATTTCTGTCTGCATCTCTCCCTAGAAACTGAAAAGATGTTTTCTTGCTCAAACTCATGCCCCTCATCGGGCCAGCCTGTCCTTGCAGGACAGCTCTGAAGGGCCGTTTCATTTCCATGACCCTCAGTGGAACAGCTTGAAGCTTTCATCCTAGTGAATCCTGCTGTCCCCCATTCTGCTTCAGGCTGCTTGCTGCATTTCCTCACAGGGGCCACTGCTCAGCATACTCTCCCATACTGCTTTTGCATCTCCACCTCTGCTAGAGAGTACATTTTCTGAGAAATGTAAGAAATGCACACATTAACTTTAGGGCATAAGGTAACTGAGAAACCAAGCAAATACCACGGAAAAAAACTCAGTTTAACAACAAGGTGAGGCAGACTCCAAACTTTATTTCAACTGTAGCTTTTATCTAAATAATGCATCATGCAAATTACAAAACCTCTTCTCTACCATTACATTTGCCTATATAGTTTCTTTTCTTCTTGGTGATAGGAGTCCTGGGACTAAAGTTAGTCCAGCATTAAACCAATAAGGCTTCCAGGGGTGAGAAACCAGCTACTGTATATATGTTTAAAATCATTTAACAAGCCCACCCAGTTGTACATGATAACAAATCGCCACTCAATTTGTAAGTCAGCTGGATTCTGTACATAGGGATTGTTAAATGGGGAAATTCAAAAACATACTTAAACAACACAGGTCAAAATATCTCTGATGTGTACTCCAGTGGATTTCTCTACCAGATTCCATTTATTCTTCCTGGTAATAACCCATGAGAGTTGTGTCCACAGGATCTAAAAATTTGTTCACCCAAGTATGACTCTGGAAGTTTTAGTACAGAGTAAATATTCCTTTTTGAGTTATTGAGAGGCACAGGTCAAAGATGGAGGACACTAAAAGGAAGAACACTGGAGTTTGAGGACAGTAAAGTGAGGGGACAAGTGTGCCTGGCTTAAAAACTCTTCCAGGGGGCATGGTTTTACTCAACTAAGACAAAAGTGAGATTAAATGGAATAAGAAACAGCTCACAGGGGCTGGGCCAGAAGATGGCTCAGTAGAATAAGCACTTCCCTGGCAAGTGCAAGGGCCTGAGTTCATATAAAATCCATCAAGAAGTGTAGCTAGATTCCTCAGTACTTCAGCAAATAATTGCTCTTTGGTCACACAGATCTAAGGGGCACTCCCAAGTGCCAGGGAGATAGCCAGGCTGTCTTGACCTATGACATGACCTCCTTTTCCCAGCTTAAAGACCAATGTTCACACAGCACTCTGGATGCTACTTTCCCTGCAACTAACTTCACATATCTTTACACTGTCCTCACTGTAAATGTGAAAGAGAGAAAAATACCTGATTTCTACATCCTGGGCACCTCCATGTCACCACTTGGTACTGACCAGGCTATGAAGGTTCTTTGGAGCCATTATGACAAGCTCTAACCAATAAGCAATTTCATTGATTAAGTACTTCTTAGTGACAGTAAAATGTGAATGAGAAACTATAACCAAGCAGTTTCTAGCAGAAAATTAAAAGATTTTTACTTATTGAATTTTATCAGTAACTTGCTGATCATTAGCTGCTTCCATCATAGTACCCGCATTTAAGAGGTTCAATCTGTTTCAGGCGAAGTAGTGAGGCCCACCTAAATTCAAATTTCTGATGCACCACTTATTTTTTGTACAACCTTTATCATCTTTTTTAATTGTCTGAGTTCTTGACTTCCTACTCTACAAAACTGGGTGATGGTCCCAGAGATGTCTTAAATGCTAAATAGCACAACACAAATTGCATAGCATTGTGTTTGAGATGCAGAAAAAATAAAACCAAATAAAAATCAGTCTCAAGAACAGAAAGATTTGTGCTAATAGTATTTATAAACAGGATATCATGTTTGCCTCTTGTACAATGAATAACCACTAAGACAACAATATGCAATGTATTAATTATTGAAACTGTCCTACTAATCCAATTTGAAACTCTCTCATTGCTATTTGTTTCTCAATAAAATTATGGAAGAAATCAGTCTTTATTATAATAATTATTCAGAAAAGCTTTAGACAAGAACTTATCGAGACACTAGCAAAGACTACTGTCAGACATGCTAATATGAACAACACCAAATTAATCTGGGTTAAAGCCATGGAATAGTCATTAAGCAGACTCGTCCTCTATTTCTGTTACTTTTGTCACTTGTTAAAATCTTAGGTTATCACTTCTGTCACTTGTCAAAATCATAATGAATGCAAAGAAAAAGAATAAATAAAGCCCCATATGGTGTGTACCCAGTGTGGATACCAAGAATCCTGAATGGCAGAAGTTCAAGTCCCCATGGTAGAGCAACCTACAACATGTGAGAAGGCCTCACTTTGAAACTAGCCTCCATCTTACTCTAACCCATACACTTGATTTATACTAAAAGGAAAATTAAATGAACATATCACATCCTGAGATAATGTATTTTTATTTTAACAATTAAGTTTGTCTTTACTCTGTGTTAACTCAAACTAGTAACAACTTATTAATAATTGGGAATTACACCAATAGGAGAACTTCATTGCATCCTTCAAATCACACAGTGTAACCATTGCTGTTTATGCCTGTACTTTGCCCTTGTTCCTAAGCTCCAAATACAACTTTCAAATTATGACATGTGAAGAAATGAACAAACATAGCTGTGCCGGCCCCACCCCTGGGGTGCGCTAAGACCCCGATTGAGACTGGATATGGTGGCACATCCCTGTAATCCCTGTGCTTGGGAGGCTGAAAACAGGAAGATCACTGAGTCCTGTCTACCTAATGAGATCCTGTAGCTCCTGTACTAAATACATATAAAAAGGAAAGAAATGAAGAAACATTAATGTTTTGAAAGTGTGACGGCTACAGGAAGTGATAAGATATTGAAGGAAATAAAGTTCAGATATGTTAGCAGTGTTCAACTAGTCTGTGAGCATTTTGTTAATTATTCACTGGATTTACAGTATTTATGTTGTATATTATAATTTGTGAAAATGAATTCTATGAGAATCAATTCAATCCAGAAAACATTCTCCACCAGAAAAATAGAAATTGCAAAGCATAATTTTGCTCTGGAAAATTCAGAGGTATAGAAGTAGTTTATTTTTAATTTATCTCCAGCTTATAATTGAAATTATAAGTGTCTTACCAATAACAGTCATTTCTTTAAGTCTTCAGAGCATTTTCCGGAAAAATGGTTATTTGATTTTGCAGTTGTTTCAGACAGTTTAGCAAGATGTATGCCTTGAAAAAAAGCCCCATGTCCAGACCATAACCTTTAAAAGATGAGAGGAATAATCTGAACCTGTAACAGCACCAACTGCTGTGTTCCAAAGTATAAATATTCTTGTCTTTGACTGACATTTAGCATTATAAAAGAAGAATGATGTCTTCTATTACAGCAAGAAGGAACCATCAATTCAGTTTACATGAAGATTTTCTAGGTCTTTGTGTCAATCATTTCATAAAATTATTGATTAAAATAAATAGAAAAGGAATTGCATGGCATAAATAATAGAAAAATATTGAAAATATGCACACATACTCAGCATTTTTGAGCTGATGATGCAGATCTCAATTCAAATTTAACCTTCAAATACAAATGCCATGATATGACCATCACTTTAACAAGCAGCCAAAAGATAATCAATTACTTCTCTCTACCTAGTACACAGTTAGGTAGCCATTTCAAGAGAAACCCCTCCAAGACCTGGGGTTCAGATACTGGTTTTTCTTTTCTTTGTTATCCAACACTGGTTTTTCTCTCTGCATACTAAATTTGTCTAAATATTAGAAATAGGACACATTATACATGCAACTTGAAGCATTATGAAAAACTGAACTACAAAGTAGATACATCAGAAATGGATGTATCTACAGCCAAAACTGTTTTCTCTAGGTCCATAAGTCCTTCCCTCCATTCGCAGGTAATAGTATCTTATTCCTGGCATTAGAGATTATTTTGCCTCCAGATCATTGTATAAATCAAATCATAGAGCACAATACCCATTATGTGACTAGACACAAGTACAGCTAATACTGAGAGTAAACTTTCTCAGCTAGGAATCAGGATAGTATTCCCAATTATGACAGTAACAGAAATTGAACTAAAATACCTAGGAATTAATTTAATGAAAGGGATAAATAGCATCTCTAATGAAAACTGTATAGGAAGAGAAAAAATTATATAAGCATATACATAGGACAGCTGGAACAATTACACTGCTGATTTCTACTGGTCTATTGAAAGGAAGGGTCAATGCTTACATTATTTTTCTTCTATTTTTCAACTAAATTTTGCATGTTTATATCTGGTAATCTCAACAACAAATATTTTAATAATTTTATTGAGAAACAAATAGCAATGAGACAGTTTTAAAACTGATTACTAGGACAGTTTTAGTAATTGATACACTGCATATTGTTGTCTTCGTAGTGACTATTCATTGTATAAGATGCAGACATGCTATCCTGCCCACGAACACTATTAGTACAAATATTTCTATTCATACTAGATGTATATCTATCCTATTTTGAATATACAGTTACAAAATGGTCCTTCATTTGTATTCCCTTTTTTGTTTAGTTTTGTCATAAAATGATATTCCATTGTCATTTAAGCATGGTAGGTGTGTGAATTCAGCAAAATATTCCAATATAGTGCAGTAGTCCATAACAGTAGAGGGTTTTCTGTAGGATTGAATATGTCAGAAGTTGTTGACTTGAGCCTTGTACAGCTCAGCCTATTAACACGGCTTTACTTTTTATACTTCACTTTTATATTCTTCTGCTGGATGGTCAAGACCAAGCTAAAGTAAGACCTATATAACAAGAAATGTAACTTTTATATTGGACAAGTTCAATCAAATCCCCTCAAGGTTTATCTTGAAGCACTGTACCACAATTTGTAGATCCTTTGTCAGTATCAGCCATGTGGATGAGTCATGGCCATTGCTTGACCCAATTTGCCTCTGAAAGACTGAAAGAATGCTTTCTGTCCATGTGACTCTCCTTAGGCACACTCTACATCATCAATTGCTTTCCTCTGTAGCCCCATAATCTCCTTGATCAGAAAATTTGGGATACATCTGAGTTTCATGACATCACAGTACAGGTTCTCCTATGCCCTGAGTCCTCACTGAACTTGAAGGGCTAGGGCCAAAATGTTGGCTGACATTGCAGCCCTTCTTTTGCTCTAATTTTTGGTCTGAAAACTTAAGTTGTTAATCTACAAAGGAGAACCTTATTATTATTATTATTACCCTACAATGTAGTCAGTTGAGTGTAACCACACTATCTCTCTCAATATCAAACACCTTAGACATAACATGCAACAGGTATTTTACATCAAGTACTGATATGTTAAACTTTAAGTCCCACAGCATATGAAGAATAAAAAAATAAAATTATTTTAAAAATAGGAATAGTCACGTGTCTTTACACAAAAATTTAGAATTCTAAACATATACAACAGTCTTGTGACTTTATTTTCTTGCCTCTTGTTTTCATTTATTACCCCTTTTTTAAAACAAATATTTACTTTGGAGACACATGGCAGGAATTAGTATGACATGACAAGCAGTACATATTTAGAAGATCAGAATGACAGGCATACCAAGCATGACCCTTGTATCACACATTGCTATCTTCAGTGCAGTTTTTTAGTTCACAGGTATCAGCATACATAGTTAGTCAGGGTGAGAATCCTGCCAATTAACTGCTAGTTTCAAAAACCTGCTGAAGATTCTCAATATCATTGCCTTAATCAATCTTGTGCATATAAATGTACTGCTTTGCACATATCATGTTTTCTAGCTTTTCTCTTTGCCCTCTCCTTATTGTCCAATCCTTAATTTCTCTCTTTCCTTTTAATTGTGTTATACCTTTCTACTTGTATTTCTTCTTTGGAGTTCTTACACTAAGGAGACTATACAATACTTACATATGTGTGTCTGGTTTATTTCACTTATGAGGATATCTTCAACTGGCATTCACTTAAACATAAAGGCTTTGAGTTTATCATTCTTTATAGCTGGATAATACTTCATTGTATAAAAATACGCATCTCTTTCATCCATTCCTCAGGTGATGGGCATCTTGGTTGTTTCCAAGATTTGGCTATCACAAATTGTTTTGCTATAAACATAGGTGAATATATATCATTATGATATGATGCTTTCAGTTATTCTGGGAAAAATCCCAGAGGGTTTGAATGGGATTTTCAGTTCTAGTTTTGTGAGGAGTCTCCACACTGATTTCCATAATGGTTACACCAGTTAACATTCCCACCATCAGTGGAGAAGGTTCCTTTATCCCCACAGCCTCTCCAGCATTTGTTGTTGATTGATTTCTTTATGATAGCCTTCTTTGTGGGGTGAGATGCTATCTCAGTGTTGTTTTAACTTGCATTGCATGGATGGCTAGTGATGTGGAGCATTTTTTAATGTACTTATTCACTTCTTTAATTTCATCCTTAGAGAAGTGTGTGTTCATTTTAGATGCTCTTTTCTGAATTAGGTCTTTAAATTTTGGGGCCCTAATGTTTTTTGTACTTAATAAATTCTAGAGAGCAGACATTTGTCTGAGTGCTTGTTAGTCAAGATTTTTTCAAAATCTGTGGGTTGTCTTCTCACTTTGTTGATAATTCCTTTTGATGTGCAAAAACTTCTCAACAAGAGGAGGTCCCAGTTGTTAATGGTTTCAAGTATTACCCATGCAATTTGATTTTTGTTCATTAACTCTTTGCCTACCCCTATGTCTTCAAGAGTTCCTCCTACTTTCTATTCCAGGAGATTGAGTGTTTCTGTTTTAATGCTTAGATCATTAATCCATTTTGACTTTACCTTAGTGTGTGATGACAGACCTGGTTCTAGTTTTACCTTTCAGCATGTAGAGAGCCAGCTTTTCCAGCACCATTTGTTAAAGAAGCTATCTTTCTTCCAGTAAGCATGTTTGGCCTCTGTCAAAGATAAGGTGGCTGAGTGTGTGCATGGAGGCTTCTGCATTTTCTAGTCTATTCCAGTGGTCCTACAGTCTATTTTGCTGCCAATACTATGCTGTCTTATCACAGTAGCTTTGTAGTACAATTTCAAGTCAGGATTTGTAATACCTCCTGCGTTGCCTTTGTTGCCCAGGATTGCCTTTGCTATTCTAGGATTTTTCTGGTTCCAAATAAATTTTAGGAACAATTTCTATACATGTTGGTGGTAGTTTGATAGGGGTTGCATTAAATCTTTATAGCAATTTTGGGAGTATGGTCATCTTCACAATGTTGTTTCTTCCTATCCAGGAGAAGGGAATATCTTTCCATTTTCTGAAATCCTGTATGATCTCTTTTTTCAGAGTACTGTAATTTTCCTTGAAAAGATCTTTGACTTTTTTACTTAGATTAATTCCAAGTATTTCATTTTCCGAGGTGCTATTGTAAAAGGTATTGTTTCTCTAATTTCCCTCTCGATGTGTTTGTTATCTGTGTAGAGGAATCTTATTGACTTTTGGGTATTAACTTTGTATAATGCTATGATACTGAATTTGTGTGTCAATTCTAATATCTTCTTTTTTTTTGGGGGGGGGGTCTTCCAAAAAGTATCATGACATCTGTAAATAATGATAGTTTAACTTCTTATTTGCCTATTCTTATTCCTTTTATTTCTCTCTCTTGTATAATGGCTGTTGCTCATGATTCCAAATCTATATTGAACAGGAGGTGTGATAGAGGACATCCTTGTCTTGTACCAGATATGATAGTAAAAGATTTCAGTTTTTTCCCATTTAGAATTATGTTAGCCACTGTTTTATAGCTGACTTTTATCAGTTTAAAGTAGAAGCCATCTATTCCAATTTTCTGTAGGACTTTGAACATGAGTGAGTGTTGGCCTTTGTCAAAAGCCTTTTCTGCATCAATAGAGATGATCATGTGGTTTTGATACTTGGCTCTATTAATATAGTTTATTACATTTATTGAATTCATATATTGAATCATCCTTGCATCCCTGGGATGAATTCTACCTGGTCATGTTGTATAGTCTTGATGATTTGCTCTGAACAACAAACTTGAAGACAACAATTTGCAAAAAAAAAAAAAAAAAAACCAAAACACAGTTGAATTCCTTTCATCTTGTTTGTTGAAATTCTGTATTGTTTTCAACATTCATAACTTTATTCCCTACTAAAAATGAAAAAGAATGTTATAAAAGTATTGGTAAAAGAAATTTAATAGGACACAGAAAAAGGAAAGACATACTGTATTCATGGGTTGAAAGAATATTTTTGAAATGTTCTTATATCCCAAACCAATTTGTAGGTTCAGTGAAGTTGTTTTCAATATACCAATTTGATCTTTTGTAGAACTAAACAAATCAACCTTCACATTTGCATCCAAAGCCCTGAATAGCTAAAGTCATTTTGAGAAAAAAACAAACTAAAAAACTAAGCAACTGTATTAATCCACTATCTGTTGCTATAACAAATAGATGAGGCTAGGTACTTTATACAGAAAAAAAGATTTATTTAGCTTATGACTCTGATTATCCAAGAGTGGCATCTCCCTTGCTCTGATGCAGGCCTCTCTGTCTGCATCACAGCATGGGGAAAACATGCAGAGAGAATGGATTACATGCAGGAAAATAGATGGCCCAACTTTGTGTAACAGCTCACCTCCATGAGAACAAACTCACTTCTTGAGACTAACAGCAATCCCTTTCAACATGGTGCTCCAGATAGCTGAATCCCCTTTCTCTAGATCCTATAGCTGCAAAATGTCACAGCCTCTTCACTGCCACAAAGGACCAAGCTTTCAGCGTGTGAATACTGGAGGGCACCCTGAAACCATGTGTAGATGGCTGTGCCACCTTACTAAAATCTATGCTATTTCTTGCACTCATAAGAAACCTTCCACTACAGGATGTTTATCATTGCTATTTTATCTCCTGGGAGAATTTCTTCATTTTCCCAGAGAGGCTTCCCATGACTTGAGTAAAATATAAGCTATCTTTGCTCAGTTTTTCATAACATATGTATGTCATTCACAAGCACACTCTACACTTTTTATTTTATTAATTGCCTCTTTCCTAGAGTGAAATCTCTGTCAAAGTGATTTTTGTCTGTTCTTTTTTTCTGATAACCTCAGTGTCTAGTACAACATGGGGAATATAACTGCTAGTCTCTATTTCTTTATATAATAAGTAATGAGGCATGAGTTTTTAATTCCATACAGGTGGGAGCATTAGTTGCAACTGGATTCCTCAGCGAAGACTTCTGAAAGTAGATAAACCTGGTAAAGTAATGGAAAAATATGTTCAGCATCAACTAGATTCTAGAGATTATGGAAGTCAATGACAATACTTGGGGATTTATGATGTAGTTTCTAATTCAAAGCATACAAGCTATCAATATTTTAATATTTCCTGTCTTCTCCAACATATTCGCTTAACTCCAAAGTCTCTCCTTTTATGCTGGATTTAGAAAAACAATTTTAGGAAGTTGTGTAGTTCTCTTAGGTTACTACTGAAAATTTCATACCATAAACAATGAGGTTCTTTTTCTTATTTTCTTTACTCCTAAAATTACACTACTATAGGGTATTGTTATTGAAAATCTAATAAGAGATTTTTGAAGAGCTTTAAATGTTATGCACTAAGCTAAATGTAAGTAAGTACATTATAAAGCACACATAAAATCATATCTCAACATACTTGTGTGGAATTTGTCTTGACTGCAGGGAAAGGTACCTAATATTTGTTGTACAGCATAAGATTTCACTGGGAACACAATTTTTGGGTAAAAGAGACATGAATTTCTTCTTCATTCTTTCTTATCTTTCAGCTTTAATGGAAAGTATTTGTAGAAAGGTAGAAATTGTGATTCAAAACCGCAATGATAATCAATGGCTGCTCAGAAAAGTGGATATCAAGAGCCAACCAGTCATATAGAAAATTTTAGACATTACCAAGTTGTGACTGAACTACTCCTTTGTCATCAACTAACCATGCTTTAAATAGCATTTTTGACTTTTTCCTCTCTGTTAAGCTTTATTTAAAAACTGGATTAGCATTTCAGTTTTTGGAGGTGTCCACTTGTCGAAAATGTTTTACTTCATAATTTACAAAGAATCTTTTCATTAATCAGCTCTCATAATTTAAATTTAGTATCCATATTGTACAAAAAGGCAAACTTAGTCTTGTAATAGTTAACTGAGTATTTTGAGGACAAAATCAAGAAATGTAAAAGCTGTAATTTAATACTAAGTTTACTGACAATAACACCATGGCTCTTTTCATCCTGCCTAATGTTATAGTCAAGATTATAAGCAGGTTGTGAAACAATGTATTAATTAGTAAAAGGCAAAAAGATTTATGCAATCTGAAGAGAAACCAGAGTATGACAATGTATTAATTAGTGAAAATTTATATATATATATACATATATATATATATATATATATATATATATATATATATATATATATATATAACTGGGGTTTGAACTCAGGAGCTTGAGCTTACCAAGGAAGCACTTATTCCACTGAGCCATCTCCCCAGCCTTGTCTAGTTTTGAGACAGGGTCTCTCTATGCAGTTCAGGCTGGCCTTGAACTCACTTTGTAGCCACAGCTGGTTTCAAATTTGCAATGATCCTCCTGCTTCGGCCTCCCTAGTGCTGGGATTACACATAAAATAATTTGAAGTAAGACATTCTCTTTATCTCTTGAAATTAAAGTTTCTGTGTTTATACCACTGACATTTTGGTGCTTATGAAATGAAATTGAATGAGTGAACAACTGAAGCATAGTTATTCTCCACTGTATATTAAGGTCTTCTTTCTCCTTTTCTCTTTCTTCCTTTTTCATTTATTGTCTGTAGTATTTGGTAAAATCTTCTTTAAAAAGATTCACGTCAGCTTTTTATTTTTGTGAATGCCTTATTTTATTACTATATATATTCTGGGTTACATGTCAGGTAACACTCACATACTTAAAATATGTTGTCTTTCTCTTCAATTTCCAATTGAGTAAATTACTGCCACAGAAAAAGATAAATATAAACTGATACCCAAGAAATCTGCACAATGAAATTTTAGCGCTTACTCTGCAAGACGCAAGGAGGCTGGCTGCACCACCCAGGGCTGCCCTCAACAGCCTTACAGCAAGCATGTTTATGGAAAGAAAACTTTCTCTCAGGCTCTCATAGAGAGCAAACTGGTCAAGCATTGGCCGTGACTCATCCACATGGATGATACAGACAAAAGATCTACAGAGTAAGGTACAGGATTACAAGATAAACCCTGAGGGGACTTTACTGACCTCATAAGAAACAAAAACTACATGTTTTGGTATATAGGTCTTGCTCTATCTCAGTCTTAACCATCCAGCAGAAAAGTGTAAAAATGAGGTACACAACACGGGGCCATAATAATAAGTTGAGCTGTAAGTGGCTACCGTCGACAACTTCTCAGATAACTCACTATTGTTGAATGCTGGAATGTGTTGGATTGTGTCATTGAGTTCAGGCACCTACATTAGTTGAATTACAATGGAGTGCCTATCTCTGACAGGTCTAGACAAAGGAAGGGGTATAAAAAGGAAGAATCATGATGTGTGTGTATGGACAGTACAGTTGGGATAGATAACGCCATGCTTCTACATAATTCTATGAGAGGCAAGATTTGCACTAATGGTGGTTGGACAGGATATTATGTCAGCTTCTAGTACTATGGACAACCACTAGGAAAATAACAAGGTAGAAAGTATTAATTATTGAATCTGTGATATAATTCAGGTATAAAAATTAGATAAGTAAACAGCTACACTTTCTTAATTTACTGATAGGAGACATCTGCTATAATAATGTCTATAAGTATAATATCATGTATGTACCTTGTACGATACCAAAACATTATGAAAACAGTTTGTAATATATTAATTTATCAAATCTTTTAAGGTGTCTTAAAACTGTCTCATTGATATCTGTACTTCAATAAAATAAAATATAAATTTTAAAAAAGACAGAGAAAACCATCACCACATAATCATATTGGAGGCATCTGTCGTTTTCTTTACTGCAAGAAAGAAGTTCCAAGATGTCATTGACAGACTCACTATGCTTTTATAGGTTCCCACAGAAAACTTGAGAAATTGTTGAAGGGCAACTGTATACTGCATTTTAGGAGGATGAACTTGCATAATATTCTTGGTTAAGAGAACTATATCATCTTTAGGGCAAATCCTAAACAACATAAACTTTCTTCCAGCTCATTTTCTTTTTAATGTATATTATGTCTTTTGTATTTTTTGGCTCAGTTTATCAAAGAAATTTCCAAATTTGATAAATTTTAGTATTTTTTTGGCATTAACAAATACTATTGTTTTAGGATGCTTTTGATGGTATTTCATTAGACTAGGAATATGTATCTTGATTATTAAAATCATTGAATTTCTTTTCTGTTTTTAGAACACAGACACAGTTGACAAATTATTAAATTTAATAAGTAACCTATCAGATTTGGGAGAATTGTTAGAACAAATTGACACTAGAAAATATGACCTATATAGGACAGATATTGGTGTATAGTGCTACCCTTATAAATTCAAAAATCGGAAACTATCAACTGATGATCAAAACTATTTTTAATTATATTCCTTTTTCCTCCATATGTTTGGTAAGAACTACTGTTGTGTCTGTATTCTATAGAGATCAAAGTAAACTGGTTAGTCATAAAATCTAAGAGTTGTTAAATAGCCCTGAAAATCACTTACCTCTTTATGACCTGAAAATAAATGAATTATTCTTACCATCTTTCAGAATGATTCGGTAAGTATTAGGATATCTCCACTGATGAGAATCTGTAAGTCTCCTACTGGAGGCATCTGTTGTAAGGATTCAGCTGAGGCTGGAGGGAAGACAGCTCTGTGAAAATTAGTGAGCTTGTATGTAAAGTGCTTCTGTTATTAAGAAGTAAGGTTTTCAGATAGGAACTGGGATGGGGAGCCATTCGAGGAACCATGTGGTTATGCCTGACAGAGCCTGGGAGAAAGTTCAGGTGGTGTTGAGGAGGTAAGTAGGCAGAGTCTTATGCAAAAGTTTTAACAAAGATTTGCTGTTCTTCTACAAGCAACGTGAAGTTAAAAAAGAAATTTTAGTCATGCATGGCATGATAAGAATTGCATTTTCAAAAGGTCACTCTAGGTCCAATGTGGAGAACAGATTAGAGTGTGATGTGACAACTCCCAGAATCCCAACAGGAATGGATTTTCAAAATCACAAGCAAGAGATGGGGTAGTGACTCACACTACAGGCTCACAGGAAGTAACAGCAGATGTCTCCCACTCCTGTGCCACACCCTGGCACAAGCACAATAGTCTTCTTGAATACAGCTACTGGCTCACGTGTGGAGCCCAGGCAGGACCAACATCCTGCTCCGTGGGTTTTTCTGATGAGTGTGCTATGTCCTACCCTGTGCCCAGCTGAATTCACAAAAGGCAGAGAAAGAACAGCTAGAGTCACAAAGAGTGCACTTTCCCTCCTGGAGTTGGCACACGGCAAACAGTGGGAGGAATGTCACTGCCAGCAGGCCACAGGTGCTGAGGGAAGAATACTCCCACGGCTGGGGGCCCCTGCCTTTAAAAGCTTTAAACACCTGCCAAATCCACAGCCTTAACTAGCCTAGTTTAGTTCAGCAGACATTTATCACACCTGCTAGAACTATTGCAATCAATAAATAAACAGACTCAATCAAAGCTTTCCTATAAATAGATCTATGAAATGTGTTATGTCATTGGAAACACTGTTGACCTTCCTAAATGAGGTAGCTGGACACAAAGCCTAGTGTAATTATCTTTGGAATAGATGGCAGAATAATACAGATGTTCACTGTGACAAGGAACCCAGTTTTCAGCAAAAGGAAAAGGAATACATAATAAATGTTTTCTGCACTGTGTTTAACACTTGATCTATTTTGCTTATTGAACTAAATGGCTTTGTCAAACTGCAGTCCATACGCTAAGTGCAGCCTATCATGCATTGTCAAAAGAAGTTTTGTGGACACACTGTCATACCCATTTAATTAAGTGTTCTCTGAAGTCCTTGTCATATTGCCTCAGCAAAGTTGAATGGGCACAACAGAGTCTGACCAACAAACCCTGATATATTAGGTCTATCACCTGGCCCTTTAGAGAGAAAATGCACCTGTCCTGCTTTATCTTAAACAGAAATTGTTTAATAAGTAGTAGATTTATTTCAGCAACTTTTACACAGTGCTTCTGATGTTCATACAAAAGCCATTAAATACAAATTGCACATGGTACTATAAGAGAAATGGAATTACTGTCTCTTTTTTAAGTGGAAAAAATTGAAGCTGTAGTGAACGGAAATTAAATCAGCACACCAATAACATATCTGCACACCCATATGTACTGTGGCACTTTTCACAGTGGTGAGGACATGGAATTACTCTATTTATTGATTAACACAGGAGTAAAAGAAATGTGCCATACACAGACAATTGAGTGCACTTAACCGTACGAAGGTTACATCAGTCCTGGCATTTTCAGCCAAATGGATGAAACTGGAGGACATCGGGTAAGTAAAATTAGTCACAGAAAAAAAAAATCATACATCCTCTTTTGTGAAAAAAACAAAAATCAACCCAAAAGTAGAATAGTTACTCCCAGAGAGTGGAATGCATGAGGGGTAGGGGGTAAGAGCATGTGGATGCGATCTGTGAATAGTCTATATATGTGTGGAAATATCACAATAAACTCATTGATATGTTCAATTGCCATGTTAATTTATTTTCATTAGACCTACTATTGCTTTTAGAATAGCTATTTTTCTGTATTGAAATAGTCTGAGCTTTCATTTTTTAAAAAACTGGTATTAAATTAGGCTCTCTTAGAAATAATGATATAGAGAAAATTGCTTTTGAAAATCCAGGATTATTTTTTAAAGATATCAACACAATGACAAAGCAAAGCTTTCTAGTTTTCAAGCTCCATTTAGTTGCCCTTACTTCTACTAAATTCATGGCATCTAATAAAAAATATGTTAAATAGTACAGAGCTCATAGCTAAATGTAATATTTCAAGTGACTTTATAAGATCTATTTACTTTAATATAAAAAACTCAGCAGCAGTCAGCCTATTGCCTTAGGCAAATTGAAATTCCATTCCTACTCAAATGTCCTTGTGCAAAAACAACCATACAGGGCAAGTTCCTTACTCAGAAAATGACATCTGAACTGCCTGGCATGCAGTAGCTCTTGGGCCCGAAGAAAATTTTAAATTGTGTCTGTTACTGTCTCCTGTGAGGAACCCCAGGAAGTTGATGAAAATTTGATTTCCTTTCTCTCTGAATGGTTTGAGAAAGGAGTTAAAGATAGTAAACTCGGGATGGCAGAACTGTTGTGGCTAGTGATTTAACAATGTTTACACAGCTAGTATTTATCAGACTTCATGAAAGAATACAGAAACGTTAGCTTTGTTAGATATTAAAAAGTTATAAAAAGACAAAATGAAGTATGATAGAACACAACTCTCAACATCACTGAGTGTGAACTAACAGCAATTTGAACAATAACAGCACTATCTTGTAAGTTACTATGTACAGATCCTGTGTCCTGGGGACGTGTACTCAAGAAGCTCTTGTTAGTGGACTCTAGGAATCAACATCTAGAAACAAGACACAATTTATCTATTCTTCTACAGGAACACGTATATAAAGGAATGGTGATATGCTCATACAATGGAATACTGATTAGTTAAGAAACTATATGATCAGAAACAGAACCCCACAATCCCCAAATTGAAAATAAAGCATATCCTATAGGAATACACCTAGTGTGGTTGGCTGATTTTGTATGTCCCTTTGACTGAGCTACAGTAGAGAGTTTGATCAGACACCATTATGCATTACTATAAATGTGTATTTTACATATAATTAATATTTACATCAGGACATTCACACAGTATCTTCCATATTTCAGACCAGCTTCCTATCAGTTAATGGCTTCAAAAGGAAGGACTGAAATTCCCTGTGAAAGAAGTTGTAGCCCCCAGATTGCATCTGGGGTGGAGGAGATGTGAAAGAATCTCACCCTCGAATTTTCAGACTGGGGCCTGCCTCTCTACAGATGCTACAGTTGCATGTCAATTCCCTTAAGAAAGTTTTCTCTCTCTTTTTGTCTTTGTCTTTGTCTCTGTCTCTGTGTCTGTCCCTGTCTCTGTCTCTGTCTCTGTCTGTCTCTCTGTCTCTGTCTCTCTCTGTCTCTGTCTCTCTCTCTCTCTCTCTCTCTCTCTCTCTCTCTGTCTATCATCTATTGGTTAACCAATCTCTTCATCTATTTACCTACTTAACTACCTACCTACCTACATTTCTACCAAACATATTTTTGTCAGAGGTTCAAGAAGAAACTCAACCAGTTATGATTCCAACTTAACAGGCCTTGTGGTTAGAGAGGGGCATTGGTTTTGGATTTTTAAAAAAGTGAAAGCAAACCTCCATTTTAGAAAATTATTCTCTAAATAATTAAAGATAACACATGACAAAGCAAAGCACTGATTAATTTAAATCAATGTCCTGGTGGAACTTTAATTTCTCCTCTAGTAAACAGAAAATACAACAGAGTTGTTTGAGAATTGGATCACATAATACATCAATGTGACCAATGTGCTTTAAAATGTTTGAGTTTATTCTATTACATGTTCTGAGATCTTATTTAGCAGTGAAATTTTGTTTAAAAAATGATAGCCTCACAGAACCAACGACTTTCTCTAATTTAAAATTAGTGGGGCCAGGAAGATAGCTTAGTGAACTGTTAGCCCAAGGCAAACTCAGGGCCCAGAGTTCAATGCCTGGCACCACATGCCATGTCAGCCCTGCCCCTGGGCGCACTGAGCCAGAGACCAAGTCTGGGCATGGTGGTGCGCACCTGTAATCCCAGAGCTGGCGAGGCTGAAAACAGGAGGATCACTACAAATCAGAGCTGTGTAGAGAGACCCTGCACAAAATACAAAAACAAATAAATCAACAAATAAACCCTAAAACTCGGAATTCCCAAGGAACAAACTTCTTTCAGTATTTGAGAGAAAATGAAGTATTATTTGTTTGAAAATGAGGTTTTAATTTTTTACCTAAGAAACTGGAAAAGACTGAAAACATTCAATGCAAATAATAGCAGGGGAAGAAGGCATTCTTGTATTTAACTGTGGCACACATTGTTACGAACTTCTTAGAAGGAAAAGAAGACATCTAAAAAGCAAAGAATGTCAGTGTATATGTGAAAGGGCACTTTTTGCAGTTAGTTTCATAATTTCAAAATAATAGAAAAATGTAAACATCTATTAATAGGAAGTAGTATTAGATGTGAATATAAATATATATTATGAAATTCTCTTCACCTATTAATAAGGGTTAGTATAATTATACCATATCTAGCTGTTGGGGGTAGAGTTTTGTTTTCAAATACAGGTATGAAAAGCAATGAGGGGAGATAGAAGACTGGGAGAAGAAATGATGTAAAAGGATCAAGATGAGATATGTGTACATACACTAAATACATAAATATAATAAACATATTTATTATGGATCTCAAACATATACCAATAAAGCATAATAATAGCAATGCTTATATGTGTATAATTGAATAAACAAAAATTAATATAGTAAGCATAACATTAATTCATGGTATACTAAAAACAGTAGAGAATCTTAACTTTTCATTTCCATTTTTCAGCTGTTCAGTTTTAAAAGTAAGCATCCTTTACTGTGGTCAAAGGAAAGAAATCAAATTAGCAAAACAAACACATAGATGCCATTGGATTTCTAATGTCTTTAATTGTAGAGTAAGTCACTAATTAAGCCTAGAATCTTTTCTTTTAATTGGTGAATTTAAATCTTTAATTGATACCACATTTCTTTCAAATGGCTCTATCCATTCTTTCTGGTCTCCTGAGTCTAAAGGCAAACTTACTTTTGGAAGTTTCTCTAAAGTATCTTTTCTCTTAATCTATATCAATTTATACAAGGAACAGCTAACAAGAAAAAGAAAATCATCTGTATACTTTTATTAACTACCTTCCAGCTAGCACTACCTTGGTGCTGGAGATCCACACCAGGGCCTTTCATTTTCTTTTGAAATTTACCAAGGAAAAGATTTTCTTGGTAAATTTCTATACATAATATATATATATAAATAGACTTTCATATTAATTTATTCTTAATACATACATATACATATATATATCTTAAAAGTATATTAATAGTACCTTATTTATCTAACCCACATGTTGTTTATTTTTTAACTCCATATTATTTTATTTTATTTTTAATTAATTTTATTGAGAAAGAAATAGCAATGAGACAGTTTTAAAAACAATTTAGTAGGGCAGTTACAATAATTAATACATTACATATTGTTGTCTTCATAGTAGTTATTCATAGTACAAGATGCAGACATGATATCTTCTTTTTTTTTTTTTCAGAACCGGAGATTGAATTCATGTCCTTGTGCTTGTCAGGGAAGCACTTATTCTACTGAGCTATCTCCCCGGCCCTCAGACATGATATCTTGTCTAAACACTATTAGTACAAATCTTTTTTCTCATTGAACTAAGAGAAAGTAGCTATAGATCTATGGTTTCATATACATAAAAAAATTCTACTGAGCAGTATTATCTGTGACAACTGATTTGAGTTACTTTAAAAAAGTAGAAATAAATTCATTTCATATTTGAATGATCCATTCACATTTTCTCATTTGTTTTCAAAATCAATAGTTGACAAAATAAGACCTATATCTAACTATTTATGACACATATATTTTATAGCACTTTGTTTTTGACACTTGTGATTTAGACAATTAACTCAGATAAAAGGATGTTTACTCTAACTTTATCTGTAGTTGCATTTGGAGAAGGATACCTTAATGCTGTGATTGCTATGGTTATTGGCAAGTTCTCCTATTTTTAGTGTTCTTGCCCATATAAGCTGCACATCTTTTATTATGCTCCACCTCTATTACCTACTCCTAGAACAAGTTATAGTTGTTTATTCAAGCCTACAGTGATTTCATATATAATATATGTCAACTTTGAAATCTGAAATACAACTACAGTGATCTTGTTTATTAGTCCCAATTATAAATTGCTATGGTCTGAGCTCAGGATAGCGATTTTGTCATAAAGACCCCATGGTATGATCAATTCCCTAAGCTGTCTTGGGTTCGCAATAAGAACAAGCAACCCTCCAGTAAGATCCTGTTATTCTGATCTTCTACCCTCTGAAATTAGTATTTCAGTTTTCTCCTCATGTCTCCTTCTAAGAAGCAACCTCATTTCTAATTTAGAAAAGACTAGATACTATCTGTACTCATTTTCCAAGGCTTTTGTTATAAGGTACCACGGAGTAGATGGCTTACACAACAGAGCACGTTTTTTATGCAATTTAGAGGACAGAACTCTGAGATTAAACTATCAAGAGGGTAGATTTCTTCTGAGATTTTTCTATAAGGACTGTCGATGGCTGCCATCCCCATGTATCTCCTCGCGGCTGAAAGATCATAAGACCATTTATTCATGGTCTTCCAACACCCCAATAACTTTTCTCAGTGTCTGTGTCCTAATCACTTAAGATTGTTAATTGTAGTGTTTTAGAACAATCCATATGGCCCATTTTACCTCAAATTTTTCTTTAAAGATTCTGTCATAATATTCAGTCATATTCCATGTTTGTGAGGCTCAGGACATCAGCATACAGATTTTGCAGTTGTGTCACTGTTCAGCTCATCAAGAGAAGGAGCAGCCTCTACTCACTACCTATAAGCCTGCACACCATGCAAGCCACTTCCCACACCACGACCAGACACATGTCCTAAGCATAAATGTACAGTTGAGTTCAGTAATTCATCAAAAAGTGAATATTTCAGTTCCGACTACCCAGATGAGAAGTTAAAATGTAGCTCACTACATATCATCTCCTCCATGGTGTCTTTCCCAACCATTACTACCACCCTTCTTCTCAACGGTGACTATTACTCTACATACCTATAATCTCAGTAACTCAAGAAGCTAAGGCAGAAGGAACACAATGTCGAGGCTGACCTGGGCAACATTTTACTATCTTAAGAAAGGGATGGGAGGGTGCAGGGATATAATTTAGTGGTAGAGTGCCTGAGAGCTCTGTTGCTAGTACAAAAACAAAAACAAAACAAAAAAAACAGGTAATCACTATCCTCTCATAGAACACATCTAGTTTAGAGGCATCCATTTGTATAACATTATCATGTATTCTTTTATTACTGTTACTATTTCTCACGTTGATACCCTAGAAACTCATCCAGGCCAGTGTAATGATGTAGTCAAGTTTAATGATTACAATTATTCACGGCATGAATAAATTTGGTGAATTTTAACAACACAACCAATTACATAACTATCATCACACACACACACACAAGATACAGAATATTTCTTGTACCCTCCAAACTTCTCCAGTTTCCCTTTCCAGTGAGTTTTCCTTATCCAAGATGTGAACAGTATTTATCTGTTCTCATTATACTTTTCCCTTTCCTATAATGCTATAAAAATGGAATAATATAATATGAAGATTTTCATTTAACTTAGTATAATGCTTTTGAAATATATCCATATCATTGTATGTATTTGTATTTTATTCTATTTTAGTGATAAGTTGTATTTCATTCTAAAAATGCACTATTTTCTATTGCCATTTACCAGTTATGAGACATTACTGTTCATTGTAATCTTAATTTGCATTACCTTATTACTGATGGAGTTGTTTGGTGTCTTATCCACTCATGTGTAGTTAAGAATTAGTACCTCCTTTCTTTTCTTTTTGTTCTTTGAAGTTAGATTTGTATATTTTTAAAGAGAATAAACATAGAAAAAAATTAGAAATGATGTTTCTGATTTTTAATTAATGTTAAATTGTATATTGTTGTCTTCACATTAGTTGCTCAGGTTAGCAGATATAATCATGCAAAATTGGTCAAAAAATTAAAACGAATAAAAGAAAAAAATAACCATTAACTGTTCCTTTTACAAAATTAGAATGAATCATGAATATCAATCCAGGAGCTACATTTAAAACACTTGTATTCTGCCTTTTCCCCCTGCTCTGGGTACCTGGCTCTGCAACACGCCACCATGATAGGCCACCATCCCATGCTCATACACAGCCAGAATACAAAGTAAGAATCTGGAAGAAAAGTTCAATCTGGAAGCATCAGTGCTGCTAAGACTACTACACATACCATTCAAACATGTTTGGGACCCAAGTCCACGATAAAGATACTTTTGGGCGCAATGGGAGGCACTGTGATGACCCATGATGGCAGTGCCATTCTTTGAGAGATTCAAGTCCAGCATCCAGCAGCCAAGTCAGTGATTGAAATTAGCAGGACACAAGATGAAGAGGTTGGAGATGGGACCACATTGGTAATTATTCTTGTGGGGGAGATGTTGTCTCTCACTGAGCACTTTCTGGAGCAGCAGAAGTACTGCAAAACACTGAACGATATGATCAGCAGCACTCTAAAGAAAATCCGCACCCCTGTTGACATTAATAACTGTGACATGATGCTAAATATCATCAATAGCTCCATTACTACCAAAGTAGTAAGTTGGTGGTCTTCTTTGGCTTGTAATGTTGCCCTGGAGATTGCCAAGACTGTACAGTTGGAGAAAAATGGCCGAAAAGAGATTGACATCAAGAAATCTGCAAAACTTGAAAAGATACCTGGGGACATCATTGAAGACTCGTGTGTCTTGCACGGCCTCATGATTAACAAGGATGTGACCTATTTGTGAATAAGGCACTATATAAAGAACCCTCGAATTATACTGCTGGATCCATCTCTGGAATAAAGGTGAAAGTCAGATAGACATTGAGATTACATGAGAGGCAGACTTTGCCCAAGTCCTCCAAATAGAAAAAGAGTACACTCAGCTGCTCTCTGAGGACATCATCCAGTTGAAGCGTGACGTGATCATCACCGATAAGGGCATTTCAGATTTGGCTCAGCATTACCTCTTATGGGTCAGTATCACAGCCATCCATAGAACTCAGAAAACAGACAATAATTGGATTTCTAGAGCCTGTGGGGCCTGTAGAGTTAGCTGACTGGAAGAGCTGAAAATGATCTTGGAACAGGAGCAGGCCTGCTGGAAATCAAGAAAATTGGAAGCAGGTACTTTACATTTATCACTGAGTGCAAAGACCCCAAGGCCTATACCATCCTCCTCAGAGGAGCCAGCAAAGAAATTGTCTTGTAAGTAGAGCTCAACCTACAGGATGCAAGTGTACTGCAACGTGCTCCTGGACTCTCAGTTAGTGGCAGGAGGTACAGCCTTGGAGATGGCTGTGGCCCATGCCTTGACAAAAAATCCAAGGCCATGACTGGTGTGGAGCAGTGGCTCTACAGGGCTGTAGCCTAAGGCTCTGGAGATCACCCCTCACATACTCATCCAGAACTGTGGGGCCAGCACCATTCGCCTGCTGACCTCTCTTTGGACCAAACACACATAGGAAAGCTGTAAGACCTGGGGTATAAATGGGGAGATAGGGGCTTTGGTGGACATGAAGGAACTGGGCATGTGGAAGCCTTTGGCTGTGAAGCTGCAAACATACAAGATAGCAGTGGAGATGGCAGTTTTGCTGCTGAGGGTTGATTACATCATCTCGGGCCACAAAAAGAAGGATGATGATCAGAGCCAGCAGAATGGGGCTCCTGATGTTGGCCAGGAAGGAATAGTGGCAAGGTGGCTTCAGCATGCAGACCAGCAGGCTCCCTTTTTCTTTGGCCAGTATGCCAGGAACACTGTGGACATCTTTGTTTGGAAAGAATAAGGTTGAGGAGAAGTCCCCAGACCCTCTCTGTCCCAGCTCAGTTTGCAAAAGGCACTGACATGTAATTCTTCTCTATTGTAAACTTCCCATTTAGTTTGCTTTCTATGATTAAATCTAAGTCATTTGAAAATAAATAAATAAATAAATAAACAAATAAACAAATAAAGCATTTGGAAGATAGGAGCAAATCTTGGTGACTTCAAGTTAGGCAAAGCTTTCCTTTTCTTATTGTATTTTAGGGAAGGGTCTACAGGATGTTCAGGGTCCCACTACTAGATCAGACTCCTAGTGATTCACTTGTTCACAGTCTCTCAAGAACTGGGACTACAGGCATGTGCCACTATGCCCAGTCTCAATTGCCATCTCAGTGTTCCCCAGGGGTGGGGCTGGCATGGCAGGCCTAGGGATCAAAACCTGGCCCTTGTGCCTGCTTGAAGGAGCTTTAATCTGCTGAGCTATTTGGCTGAGCCAGGGAAAGCTTTCTTAATAAATGTGTCACATACATCTACCAAAATCTCGCAAGATCTGTAAACATTATGAACTGCAAATAAACAATAAATAAATAAAGCACCAAAAGCAAACCGATCAAGAATACTAAACAAATTTGGTCTTCACAATATAAAAAATTTTGCATTTCAAAAGATGCTATTCAGAAAATATAATACCTACCACAGAATGGGGAAAGCACTTGCAAATCATGTGTCTACTAAGGAACTAGTATCTAGTATGTATTAAACTTCTAATAATTAATATTAAAATCACAAATAGTCCAAGTTTTAAAATTGGCACAGGTCTTGAATAAACATATCAAAAATACATAAAATGAACAGTGGTCGCATTACAAGATGCTCAAAATTTTTGTCAGTAGGAAATGCAAATCAAAAGTGAAATGAAACTTTTATTAGTACTAATATGGCCAGATTCAGTAAGACAAACAATAGTTGTATGATACAGAGAAATTAGAACTCTACATTTCAGTGGAAATGTAAAGCTATAAATTTAATTTGGAAAATAAATTACAGTTTTTCAAACTATTAGTCATAGAATTGCCAAATGACTCAGCAGCTCTACTGAGAGATATATAATAAAGAGAAATAAATGAAAGCATGTGTCTACAAAAACATTGTGCGTAAATGTTTATAGCACCTCAAAAGTGGAAACCACTGAAATACAGTTGGGATAGATACGCCGTGCTTCTACATAATTCTATGAGAGGCAAGATTTGCACTATCAACTCACAAAAAAGCAAAATGTATCATTATGTTTATGCAATGAAATATTACTCATTATTAAAAATTAAGTGCTAATACAAGCCCCCTCATAGACAAACACTAAAAATACTACACTAAGTAAAACTGTCACTATCTTGATAGTGACCTGCCATAAGGGAGTAGGGCTCTTGTCTCAGCTACTCTTCTCCTTACTGGGACAAATACTCGACACTCAAAATGAAGGAAGCAAAGGTTTATTTAGTTCCCAGTTACTGGAAGTTTCAGTATATATTCAGTTGGCTCCAAGGCAGAGCGGCTCACGGTAGAGAGAAACCTTTCCGGGCAGTGGTGAAAAGTAAGAGAGAAGGGAAGGGTTCAGCCCAGGCAGCTAGCTTTGTTCCTCCTTACACTGTAATGCAAATCACCTGCCCCAGGCCAGGTGCAGCAGCCACACCCACAGTAACCAATCATGAACTCCAGAAGCCGCCCCAGGACTGCAGGAGGCTTTGTGGGGTGGTCACCAACACATACCACAAACCATAGAAGCTCTGTCTTAGGCTCTGTGCTCCAAGGCCTCTCTTGGTCCACCTGGCCTGATAAATCTACTGAAAGCTCTGTCCAGTGTTTCAACCTTTCAGCCACTTTTTCTCAGTCAGTAGCTGCCCCTGTGGATCTTGTTTGTTCTCAAGATTTTAGACTTTTAATCCATCACAGCTTTATAATAATTCCGATGATCTCAATCAGATTTGTTCTGCTTTTATTCAGCTCTCCCAAGCAGCGTCAGGATTTGCCTCAACGGTCCTTATATCTATCACTAGAGGCTTCCCCCTCTACTATGATCTTTACACACACAAAAAGGGACAGAACTGACCAATTTACCATGGCATTCTCCTTCAATAACTTCTCATCATTTTTAGGATTAGTTTAAAAATATTCTCTTTTATCTTTTGCTGTTAACCAAGAGCGCCTCAGAATCTCTTCCTCATGTGTGATCCTTTATTGGTCACAGCCTTCACCAGGTCTCAGCTGTGAGTGACACCACATCTCCCAGCTGAGGATCTTTCCTTAGAACACCTTCTCAGGATTCTCATTACCTTTTCTTTAAGGTACTAATTGTACAGGTGCTAAGCATGACTCCAAGACCATTTATGAATACATACCTGAACAGAGATTAAGACAAGAACCAAAACCTAATTTTTCTGAATATGCAAAGTTCAGGTGGTTTCAGTAGTGAGGCGTTCTCAGGGCACCTGTAATGCAGCCTGCCTGTTCACCACATCCCAGGACAGCTATCTTCTCCGCACAGTATTTTCCCCAGTCTTGGAGCTGAAGTGGTAGAAAAGCATTGGTGGTGACCACACAGAGTGTCAGACATTTGCACTGAACATTTATAATTTGCAATTATCCGAAACATTTTCACGTTGTACCAGAGCTCAAATTTCCTTCAGGGAAGTCAGGCTTCTCTCACTGTACAGATGATCAATGACTGCTGCTCAAGTTCCCCACCACAACCACCATTATTTAAGAAATAAAAACATATTTTAACTTTCTGTTATCAATCTTTAACTCTTCTCCTAAGAAATACAAATTTTGTGTAAGGAGCAGTGGACACTGGAGCTGATTAACTCCAAGAAATGCTTATGCTAATGCCGTTTTAAGATCTGTTCATGGCAGCAATTTTGTCCTCCCAATATTGGTTTTTGTTGAGTTTAAACAAATAAATCAAATAATGACAATGGTGCTCATTCACAAAATGGGAACACCATTCAATTTAAAATTTATGATGACATAAGGGTCAGGCAGATAGCACAGCAGATGAAAGCACCTGCTTGGGTGTACAGGGGCAGGAGTGCTTGATCCCTGACCTGCCCTGTCGGCCCTACTCCTGGGGTGCGCTGAGACAATGATTGAGACTGGGCATGGTGGCATACTCCTGTAATCCCAGTACTTGGAAGACTAAAAACAAGAGAATCACAAGCAGTCTGATCTATGTAATGAGACCCTGTAGACCCTGTACTAAATACATAAAAAAGATACAATAAAAATAAAATTTATGATAACATAATTTTTAAATGCTTTCCATATTTATTCATCTCCCTTTCTCAAAACAGTAACATTGGGGCCAGCAAGATAGCCGAGACTAAAGTGCCAGTTTAGGCAAGTGCAGGGACCAGAGTTCAATCCCCAATACCGCATGCTGTGCTGGCCCAGCCCCAGAGCGAGCTGAGCTGGCCAGAGTCCATGAGCGAGCTGAGCTGTGCCCAGAGTGGGGCACACCTGCAATCCTAGCACTGGGGAGTCTGAATGCAGAAGAATCACCAAGAGTCCGAGCTGCAATGTAAAACCCTGCAACAACCAAATACACCAAAATGATAATAATAATAATTAATAATAATATCTCTAGCTTAGAGATTAATTTTTTTAAATTTTTAATTCATAAAATAGTTATTTTACCTTTAGTTAATATTTTCAAAACATGCTAGTAGGACAGTTACAATAATTAATACATTACATATTGTTGTCTTTGTAGTAGTTATATAGAGAACAGATGTAGACATGATATCTTGTCTAAACAACATTAATACAAACCTTTCTTCTCATTGAACAAAGAGAAAGTAGCTGTATGTCTATCCTAACCATCTTGTAATACATGTATTTATTTTCACTATAAAATGGTCCTTTATTTAAATCCTCCATTTTTGTTTTGTTTTGTTAGAGAAGCGGTATTTGGAGAAATCTTTAAAGGACCTTTTCATATTTGATGTCAGTCCAAATATTGTAGGTACTTGAATTCAGCCAAATAACCCAATATAGTCCAATAGTCCATAACAGAAATGAGTTGTCAGTGAAACTGGCAATTGTCTGAAGTTGTTGACTTGAGCCTTTTACAGCTCAGCATATTAATATATCTAACTTAGAATATTAAGCAAACAATAATTTATCTAGCATCTACTGAATTGCTTGTCCTATATTTCCTTTTTACACTTACAGAATGTGTTATTGATTTTCTATTCACGGCATGTCAGACAAATTTATTTTAATAGAAACAATTTAAATAAAATATTAATTAGAAATGAACAGATGCTGTTTACTATGGGAAAAATAAAGACCGTGCTAAGAATGCAATTGGAGGAACACAGCTCAAGTGAAGGAAAAAGGACGCTGACAGTTCAGCAGGGAGCTCCATCCACTCTGCCACCCTCCCACTGCAAGCCCCTACTTCATCAGTTTCCTTTCCATAAAACTCAATTTCTTTGTTAAAATCCATCCCCTACTTTCTTAAATTTCTTTACTCATTATCTCCTTTGAAGTTCTCAGATTGACTCTGCCTAAGCTCTAAGTATATCAAAGGAGGCTTTGGTATAATACAACAGATTCTGCTTTGCCCTGGTTAAATAGCAAGCTTGCCAAAGTCATCAGAAAGCAAAGGCTTCTATGGCAGTTTATTTTTAATACATGAACGAGTCAGAGGAAAAAGGACTTCAAAAATGATTCTGTGTGCAGCAGGCCATGCTGCTGTACTAGCTGACGCCCATCACTCAGAAATAGGTCGGCTACGTCCTGGTCACTGCGCCTCCAACTCAGGGAAACCTTTGAAATGCAGGTGGCTGAGGCTGCTCTCTTTCCTGGTCCAACGATGCTCTCTGCAGGGACACTGTTCCCGTTACTCCTTGAGCACAGTTTCTCTCGTCCCCTCCACTCTCCCAGCTTCTTCCTTGGCTGCGGTTGGCTCTTCTAATCCTACCGTCCGTCTGTTTTTTATTGGTGATGACAAAATCAAGCATCTGTGATATGAATCCAAACAAAGCCACATTATTTTAAAGAAAATAAAATCATACTTTATTTTTATTTATGCTTCCTGGTGGTCTTTGGTTGCCTTTCACTAGAGAACGTTTTCCAGGCTCTTCTGCAATGGTGGTGCTGCCGATCTTATTTTCAGAGTCGCGGCTTCTCTGGGGGTCCTGTCTTGGCAGCACACCTATCCTGCTCTGGACTCTATTTCATCACTCTTACTACAACTGACACTGGAAAGGGAAGAAACTCTGCAATCAGCCAGTGATGCACTGGTCAGGGGCCTCGTGCCATGTCAGAAACAACCTTATAAATCTGCTGAGGAGAAACAACTTCTCAGCAGACACTGTAGCCGCCTAGGCCCAACCCTACCTGGGATCCAGGAGAGGGAAACTTCAGGCTGAGCAGGAACGATGGGCGGAGCCAGAGAGAGTGCTAGATGATTATGGAATCCCCCCCCCCCGTGATGTACCTTTCAAAAGAGCAAGACCCACCGCACTGCCTCAGTGAAGGAAGGCAGGAAGAGAAAGTAAAAACACCAAACTAGATGTCATGAAGACTGAGCGTGAGAGCAAGCTGTTCCCCTGAAGAGCAACCTCCATCTAAGCCAGGCGTGTGCCTACTCTGAGCACCAGTTTTCTTCTCTGTAAATGAAAATGATAATTATTTCCATGAATAACTCAGAACAATTGTGAAAGTCAAATGCAAAACTGTTGATCAAACTTAACTCATGTAATACAGAACTTTACATGACTTTAAAATTGTCTGATGAATCATTAAAGTTATTAACGAAAGTAAATACCGTGCTCCTGAGTTCAGTAGGCATCTATTAGCATGCAAACAGTGTAAGTGTGAAGGGAAATTTAAATAGCATCTACATCTCAGGAGAAATTTTTGTATTTTCATTTTCAAATAAGTTTTCTTCATGACAGATGATTGTTGAGGAGCTTCTCATGGGGGCGAAACGGCTACCTGTGGGAGAAATTGAAATGGAATAAGTTGATTTTGACATGCAAAATTGCTATTTCTATGGCTATAAAGACGCTCTCTCATTCCTTTTCTAGCTACTCACAATATATTCTTCCTAGAGAGCTCCATTTACTTCTGCATTTTAATAATATTGCCTGTTTCTGAACAGTTTTATGATACTACAAAAGTGAAATATAACATCTAGAGATATTCCTAAAATCTAGACAAGATTACTAATAATAGAAGGGGAGGAAATAAACAGCAAGTTTAGGACAATGATTTATATTGTCCTCAAAAGGGCTGTGCACACTCCGTCCGTAGGGCAGCTAATGACAGAAACACATAATCCAGAACAAAACAAAATAAAACAATGTATATAGAATAATTTGGCTAGAATGACTGAAGTAATCCTGAGCAGAACCACAAAAATATACTACCAAAGTTTAAAAATATTTAAAGGTAAGTTCATATTAAAGGGTCAGGGCTATATCTCAGTGGCAGTGTCTGCCGGGCAAGCATAAGGTCAGAGTTTGAATCCCAGTACCAAGATAAAAGTTTAAAGAAAATTATTACAATATATTGTATATGTGTTTATGTTATGACTCTATTCTATCATAAATGAGTCATGAATTTTTTTTTTCCAGTATCAGGGATCGAACTCGAGAACGTGCACATGCCAGTCAGGTGCTTATGACACTGAGCTGTCTCGCCAGCCCTGAGGCATGAATTTTTAGTTAGCTCTATTTCATCTGAATCTTATAGATATTAAGGAATGGCTGGACCTACAACAGAAAACAAATATTGAGAAGACCTCCAAAACTATGTATGTACTCTCAAGCAGTTTTTTTGAACACCTTTTATTTAATATTAGATATTAATATGCATCAATATGACACATTTTTATGGCACAACTCCTTCCTTTTTTTCAAAAGAACTCCTATAAACAAAATGTGACTTTATATAAACAAAAATCTGCTCTAGTAATCATTGTTCTATAACTGCAGTATTTAATCCACTTACATTTGCTTGATGCATTTCTAATAAATCTGTAGAGAATGTTTGCCTTGTATTGTGAAAGAACTATAGAACCACAAGGAAATGGAGCATAGAACAGGAAGGCCCCTCACATCTTTCATTCAGTTTACATGCCGTGTAAATACAGTGTAGTACAGCACTAGCACAAGCTATTTTACATTGGATCAATGTTTGTGAAAACATTAACTGTATCACATGTAGATGCTGAGGTAGCTACCACTGCAACAAAAGTAGAAAATGCCATCGCCACACAGACTTTATTCACATCACTTCTTTATTACCACACCCACCCCCCTAACCAGCATCACTAACCCCACAATCCCTAACCTGTTTTCCATTTTTTTTACTTTTGTCATACTGAGAATATTAAATGGGTGGAATATTATGATATGCAGCCTGACACTGTTTCTTTTTCAATCAGCATTTTGATTATTTGAAACACTTTGCTATTACAAACACAACTATGTGGGCATACATCTTCTATTTTCTGAGACAACGGTCCCACTGCTATTTACTGGGTTGAACTGTAATTCTATGCTTAATCTAAAAATTTCTAGCAAACTACATTCTGCAGTGTCTGTGTCGTTCTGTGTTCTGCTGTATGACAAATTCCATTTCTGAGCATACTTGCAGGCATTTGGCATTGCAAACACTTTTTTTTTTCATCCAGTAAGTCATAACTTCATTAGTGATAGAAACAGTACAAATTTCAAACCAAACTGCGGCAACATTTTTGAAACATCAAAAACCTCCTCCTTTCCGATGATTACACTGTTAGTTCCATAAAAGCATTTACAATATTATTACTGTTGCTCTTCAGGGCTTGGACTGCCTTTGCCCTGGACACATTTGCTTGTGACATAACGAGCTCTATGTCCTTAACTTCTATGCCTGTTTCATCAATCTTTTCCTCTTCACTCTCCTCTTGTACAGTTGGGGTCTGTGTATTTTCTTGAATGTTTGAGACAGCTTCACCTTGAACTCTAAATTTCTCAGCAGCTGCTGAGTGTGCTTGTTGAGATAAATCCTCAATCTTGGCTTCCCCAAAAACTATGGGGTGTCTGAAGCTGGGCACTTATGGACATTTGGTTTTGTGATGACAAAGAGGATATTCTTAGACTTATGGTTAGTGACTCTAATGACTCCTGTAACCTGCGAAAAACCCAGTTTGGACATAGCCTTCTGTGCCTTCTTTTCATTCTGACTGTTTTGCTTTACGGCCTGGTTCTTCATCGATTTCAGCTGCTGCTGCCAGCTGGGCTTGTTGTACGGTTGCTGGTGTGGAATCTTTCTCTTTGAGCTCTAGTGCTGGTTCATCACTGTCAGATTCTGTTCCAGACCCTGTCTCAGCCCGGGGCTGTGGCAACTCCAGCTCTGTGGTGGGGACGGTTTCTGTGACTTCACCAGGCATTTTGTTCAGAGAACACAGAACCAAGATGACATTAGAAAGGAAGGGAGAACAACTGATTACAACATATATGACATCCTAGCTAAAGTGATATTTTAGGGCTGGCCAAATAGTTCAGTGGATTAAAGCACCTACAAGCAGGTTCAGGGTCTTGGGGTTCAATCCCCAGGTCTGATGTGCCAGCCCTGACCCCCAGAATGCACTGAGACAGGAATTGAGACTGGGTGTGGTGGCATATACCTGTAAACCAAGCTATTGAGAGGGTGTAAACAGGTGGATCACTACAAGTCCAATCTGGTAGTGAGACTCTGAACACCCTGTAGACCCTTCCCTAAAATACAAAAATAAAAAAAGAAATTGGTATGTTTAACAATAATAGTATCAAGCCCAGTTTAGAAACTGACAAACTGTAATTCCTATTAATTTTGTATGTTAAACCACAAATACCAAATGTACAGTTATATAAAAGGACTGATCATAAATTAGGAGCTTGTTTGAAAAGTGGTTTGCCTTTGGTAGAGTGGTTTTACCTGTGGTAGGGAAACTTAAGAAGAGTGGTAGATAACACAAAGGTAACTGCAATGGAAATGGAAGCAAGGCTAGAGGCTAGATGATCATCATTCAAGTTCTGCAAAACCAGAGAAAGGGGCAGACCAAAAAGAATAAAAGAGTAAGCAAGGTATTATCTGAAGTTGGCCTCTCGGTTTGGAGGATAGAATTAGCTTCTATGGCTGGAGTTCTCCCCAGCTGTTTAGACATCAGAGGGGAAACAAGAATAGAGGAAATGAAAAGGAATGGAAATATAAAAAATAAAATGAAAATTAATTTAAAGAAAAAGAAAAGAAAAGAAATGGGGCAGCTCCACCCACCTACTTTCATTCCACATGACTTTGTCCCCAAGCACAACACTGGGTGGCTTAACTCACCACCTTAGGCTTGTGTTGTTAGTGTTGCTTTGGAATTCTCACTCTAGTCCAACCTGCTCATCATGTATATCCTAGTCAGAGTCCCTTTGTGTTGCCTGTGTTCTCTAGGTCACCTGGTCCCTCTGATGGGGGCAGGGAGCTAGTCACCTGAATTCCTCTTGCCAGCCAGTTGTCAAGTCTTAAATCAGTCATGCTTTTCTTGTCATATCTAAGAACTCTTTACTAAGCCCTAAATTCTAAAAATATTTTTCCTGTTATTTTTTGTAAGCTGCATAGTTTTACATATAAATCTATAATCCCTCTAGTGCTAACTTTGTATGAGGTTTAGTTTCAGTGGTAAGTTAGTTTCCTTTAGTCTTTTTTTTTTTTTTTTTTTTTTTTTTTTTTTTTTTTTTTTTTTTTTTTTTTTTTTTTTTTTTTTTTTTTTTTTTTTTTTTTTTTTTTTTTTTTTTTTTTTTTTTTTTTTTTTTTTTTTTTTTTTTTTTTTTTTTTTTTTTTTTTTTTTTTTTTTTTTTTTTTTTTTTTTTTTTTTGGTCCATGACATGGAAGAACAGGATTTCCAATTGGATCATACTTACTTGCCAAAGAAATTGTCCTTCATTCACTGACTTTTCCTTGTATCTTTGTGCAAAAGCAGTCAACTATACTTATATAGAAATATTGTGGGCATTATTTGCTTCTATTAATCGAGATATCTATTTGTTTTGCAAATTCCACATAGGTTGATTTTTGTAAGTAGTAAATTTTGAACTCGTAGAAGGATTTCTCCCTCTTTTCAAAATTTTGACTTAGATATTAAACTTCATCTTTCTATGCAAAATCCAAATATGCTGTATTACTCAGCTCTTACTATTCATCCCACATGTTCTATTTTTGTTTTAGTCTGGTTTTGAGTTTAGTCTTTTCCTCTTTCTTTCCTTACCTGTTTTTTCTTACTTTTTCATTGTATGCTCTATTACATTATAAATTCTTCCCCCTAGTGTAGAAATTATATGCTACTTTATCTTCTTTCTACACTTATTCTAGAGCTTACAAAAGACTGATTTCACTGGTATCTATCCCCTATTTCAATGAAATGTAAGAATCTTAAAATACTTCATTTCATTTTCCTACCTTACATACAGACATTATTTTTATTTTATACAGGCAATATTAATTTATAGAATAGTGTATTTACCATTTTTATGTTTTGTGGAAATATCTCTGCTATTAAATATACCATTTTCATTGTAGGCCTGCTGATAGAAAAGCATCTTAATTCTAATTATCTGAAAATTATTTTACTTCCTCTTCCTTTTGTATAGTTTTACAGTTATATTCTTTAAACACCTTAAAGATCTCACTCTTTCTGTCTGCCACTGTTAATGTTAAAAACTTAAGCTTTAAGCCTTGTTTCTCTTTTTTTATTCACTTTCTCTTTTCAACACAACCCACAAAAATAACCCTCATTTTTTCTTTGCTTTTTTATTTGACAATTTTACGATTACATCTGTAGATATGGCTTTTTAAACTTTATGCTCCATAAGATTTGTGACAGCACCTCATGTGGCATGATGTCTTTCACCAGTTTGTGAGAGTTTTCAACCATTCTTTCTTCAAATATAGCTATTTTCCTGTTCTTTTTTTCTCTTGTTTTTTTTTTTTCAGGTTTTCAACTGAAAATATAGCACCTTCTCACTGTGTCCTCTCATGTTATTTTCTCCGTTTTCTAGTCCTTTAATCTCTCCAGTCTTCATCCTAAATATTTTCTCTTGAACTGTATTGCCTTTTACCAATTTTTACTTTATTTACCTCTAAATTGCTATAAAACCATTGAATTTTAATTTGGATTATCATGTTTTACACTTAGAATTTCAACACAGTTCCTATACAAAGGCTTTATGTTACCCTTTCTCATAGAGCGCTTAGCCCTTTAGAAGCTTTACACTATAGGAAAACATAGTCCACTGTTGTGTGCCACTTTATGAAAAGTGGCTATGAAGCTTCTGATCTTCAGAGTAAGCATTTAAACTTGTCATATGTGCTCTTACTGGTCTGTATGAACTAAAATGCTGGCCCTAAACACTGATTTCTGTCAGGCATCTCCTTTTGTTCACCTCTGATTTTAATACTCTTACCTGGGGGTTCATTGTCAAAGACAGTATTAGAACTTTTAAAGTACTGACCTTTCTCTTCCATGACCAAGTATAATTTCCTTACATTGTTGTCTCTTTCTTTCTACTTTATCTTGCTATCTCTTCTTTCTTTGTGCTATTAATGGACAGATGCTAAGATAGACTGGGCTTCTTTCGTCTCATACTTTTATGCAGAACTTTCTACCCTTTCACTTTGCCTCTCTCTTCATTCCTTTCCAGCACTTCATTATGGAAGAATGAGCCAACATGTTGGAGGTTGGGAAGAGGTGCTGTCGCTTTGATCTCTTCTAGAGGTGGCTACCTAGCACAAAGGGATTGCGTTCTCTCTCGACCATGTGTGGTGTCTTCATGTTGTACGAAGAATGTCTTATGAAGAGAGGAAAAAGTATTAGGTGTCTGCTTGGCAATATATTATATTGATTTCTCTAATGCAGCTTTCAACAGTAGTGACATTGACATTTTGTCTCCCTTTTATTTTTCTTCCTTATTTTTCAAAACATTCCATACTCAGAATGAAAAGAAAGGCATTATGTACTAATACCCTGAAAAACTCCAAGTTTGCATTGACCAAAATTTTACTCTAATTATAAATATGCTATGGAGGAAGTCTTCATCTTCATCTTCATGAGTATCATCCCCAGAGTCTTGCCTTAAGCTTGAAGCAATGATAGTAGTACATCCAGCCATATGGTTTTCTCTCCCTATTGCCATATTTTACTCAAAGCCTGAGATTAATGACATGTTTAGAGTCTTATAAATAAATTATATAAAGAAATATCCTCAAGGACACAGAGATGTAACATCATGTAAATGGCACAAAAAGAACTAAATAGAGTCTACCCACAGCTATAATATCAAAGTTTACTTTGTCTACATAAAGAAACAAAATACCTAACTGTAGCTCATGCTTCCAACAACTTTGAGTTTTTAAAATAAAGTACTCCAGAACTACTACTTGACCTGCATGTCATCTAGGCCAATAAAAAAGATTCCATAACATACTTAGAACCAAACAGTCTGAACAATATGAACAAAATGTGGACTTTCTCATTAAATGCACACACTATGTTTATGTAGACAATCACAGATAAAACTTGTTTTATCTAAAAATGTTTCCATGAGTTTTCATTTTTCTTTTTTTCTGGGAATGTCTGCTTATTTACAACTATTTCTGGGCCACAGCAGCCCTCCATCAGAATGTTCTGGCAACAATCCCTGTTGTGGTCAGCAACTCATTCTGCAGCTGGGATTTCTTAAAAGCATTTGCCTTATAATTCTCCAATAACAAATAAGCCAGATTTCCATGGAAATCAGACAGTCACAGAGCTTCCCTTTTCTCTCTTCTTCCCTTCCTTCATGTGACATGAAATCGAAGCCACTGATACACAGTTCAGCCCGCATCTACTTACAGTAAAGCTGATACACAGTCAGTCCTCAAGACCAACCCCTGAGCAGATCATGAGAGACTTCACCGACCAAATTATGAGGTGAGAAAACTGGATGACTCAGTTGGAAGACTTGTCACAGGTCAATACTGTATCTCTTCTGTCACACTTGTTTTCAGGTGTGTTTGGTGAGCAATGGCTTACCTAAAGAACTTATCTTAACCAGCCATTGTGATACACGCCTGTAATAACAGCACTCTAGGAGGCTGAAGCAAGACAATTGCAAATTCAAGCCCCGACTGAATTATTAAACTATGTAGCAAGACCTTGCCTCAGAACAATTTTTAAAGGAGTGAAAGCTGAGTACATGGCTCAGCACAAAGGCCCTAGTTTCATGTCTCCCAGCACCATAAAGGTTAAAAAAAAACTGCCCAAAGCAATACAGACATGGAATAAATACTTACAATGATCATAAACATATCCATCTAGCTTTGGTTTAACTATAGTAATGATATAAGCAAAACCAACAATGGCAACACAGACACACACACACACACACAGAGACACACACACACAGAAAAGCCCAAAACCAAATGCAATGTTTGCATGACCGAGAAATAGTTCAGGGTAGGATTCCAGAAGTAAAGAGATACCCATAATAAAAATCAAAGCAAAACTCCTAAAATACAGAAGTTTGTATGGTTAATCCACTCTAAATAAGGCTAGTGCAAAAATAAGTCTAATTTTAAAAATATAAAAATAATATTATGAAAATACACTAGTCACTAAAATTCAACCTAATACCCTAAGATGTGCCAGACTGTAAAAAATGTTCAGATGTAATAATCAAAGAAACTTTATTGTCACTTTGACTTTAGAATTATAGGATGGAAAGACCTCTGAAAAATATTCTGTGGAGTCCTATAGGAAGTTTTATGGAAACTTGAAAGATAGACATTGGATATCATATCCCCTATAAAATAAAAACAAAATCAATACATATCGCTGTGTGACCCTGAGATGCTTCCACAGCACTGGTTTGTCTCTACACACCTCTGTCTGCACTTTGAGGGCTGCTGAAACTCCCGCTCTGTGTAAGAGAAGAGCACCATGCACTTCCACATAGGAGGAACAACGGCTGCAGAACCTATGTTATAAAAAAAAGGATGCTGTTCACATAAATGAACATAGGCTTTAATCTTTGGCAGATCACTAGTTATGAGATCACTTTCCAGTTGAATCGCCCCATAGCAAGACAGATGCAGAGAAGGGGGAAGTTCAAGAATCACAGTCAACCAAGTAACACCTTGGTTACTTCCTCTACTTGCTTCCAACTCAGCTGCCTAGAATAAAATAAGAAGATGAAGAGGGGACACCCAAACTAAATAGTGTGGCTGCCTTCAGTAAAAACCTTTCAAAAACCTGCTAGGAACTTCAGACACCACAGAGATGTCTGCGATGTGTCATTTTCCTATAGAGCTTAGCTCTAGAAGCAAAATTTGTACAATTTCCTGATGTAGCCAATTAAAGCTAAAGTATAGCTATTATTCAAGCCCAAAACTTAGGCAAAAAAGACTAAGCAATTAAAAGTTTGCTATTTACTCAACCAATTTTCCTTTTAAATGATCAACAGCAAGACATGTTAATCTTTGGCTCATATTCATTCAAAATTTGAGCTGAATCTTAGAAGCTTTTTCAGTTCTAGATCTTTAAGATTTTGAGATCTTATTCTGAATTTACTATGTCCCAAAGATCAGCATTCACAGGTATTCAAAGGATATTGAACTTGGTGATACTCAACTGTAACTCATTTCCTCTTCTCATGCCCAACTAGTACTCCTAATTCTCCTTATTACAATTTAAAATTCCAGAAGTTTCTGTTTTCATAGCTGTGAATCTGTTTCTCATCCCTTCCAATTTTTCCAGCATAAATTTCCTTCAAGTAATTTAATATTTTCTACATAGTTCTATATTGTGCAAAATTAAGTATACCAGTTTAGATCCTTGTCTTTTGCTGAACCATCCATTTATAGTCTTCTCAGTCTGGACTTACACAGCCCTATTACCTCTAGTTGAAGCTTTTCTAGAAGAGCCTTTTATCTGCTCTTCCTCTGCAATGCCACACTGCAATGCCTTGTCTACAACCCAACTTTCTAAAGCCACCCGAGGTTGTTCTTCAGTAGTGCAAATCATCTCTCTCCTTCTCAGTCCATTGGATAGAAAAGACAACTATATAGAATATTCTTAGCACAATACACGACGTACTTTAGTGCCACTTCCCACAAATAGTTATCCATCTTGGAAAAAGTCCCAATTTTCAATATTCTCCTTAATTTGAACTTTATTCTGTATGGTATCTTCAAGGCCTCACTAACATAAAGTTGTACTCAACATGTACCTTAAGCACTATACTTTATGCCTATAGCACTAGTTTATCTCCTGGATTCCAGAGTCTATGGCTTATATTTGCTTCTAAAGAAAGAAAGTTTAGTAATGCCAATGACTTAAATGTTAGTCCTTCCTTTTTTTTTTTTTTTTTCTCTACAAGCTAACAAAATTAAATTCCATTTAAAAAGTACAAAAGGAAACCACTGAAATTTCTTATATCAGGCTTGTTAAAAAAAAAAAAAAACTCTTCTCTGTAGGTTTAATGAAATCCATGTTTATTATATCTCTTGTTATAAAGAAAGAAATATTATACTCTTATAGTACAATGTTACTCCAATCATGTGTTTTGATCTAGAATATTAGTATAATTTATAATCTCTAGGTGCTAGGGAAACAAAATTATACTCCTTAAATTGTATCCCTGAGGGTGTCACTAGTGCTATAATTAGCCCCAAGGAGGCCGAATATTCTTGAGGATCCAGAAAGCAGGAAAGATTCTTCTAAGTGACAAAATGACTATCGCACCTAGAACTGTGAGACTATGAGAAAGCCCTAGCTTTCTCAGAGCCTCAAGTCTCTAATTGGATAATGCGGTGACACAGTTGGATAATAAGTGTTGAGTTGAAAGTTATGAATCAGCAACAGGGTGCCAGACCCATGGTGACCTCTCTGTCAGTCTGAAAATGGTTTGGGTCAATAGTTGCATAACTAGTTGTGCCTTGCACAGGACAAAGCTATAATTATGGTGACCATAGCTCGTTTGCTTATCCTGGGCCATGGATATTGTGCTAATATCATTATTTTATAAAAATGACAGACGTTTTGAAGATGGAGAAGGAGGTTGGGGAGCAAGGACTAGAGCAGTCTACAAATCATTGCAGTTTGTTATAAACATGTAGCACTTACCCAAAGAGCATAACTATTGTACACTGCACATGGACACTAATATATTTTTTAAACTACACTTATTTTTTTAAATATCCCCTTGCACTTTTTAACTGTTCTAGTCTGGATGATAAGTTGTGTAAATACTGCATGATCTCTTCTCTTTTGAAAGTCATTAGAGACAATATGTGTCTGGTTTTTGGTAAATTCACTAAATATGAGAAAGAATGGAGTTTAGAGTTGAACTTGACAACTTTGCTTCAACTCCTTTAAAACATGTCTCTTTTTTCTGATTCTCAATTGTTTAATATTCAGAGGATCATAGCACCTTTAAAGCACAGTTTCAGGAGTTATTTACATTGCATTACATTTATAGATTCCAGTGGGACCTTTTTTTTCTTCAAAGACTATCATTCTTATTGAATACCCCCCATGAAAGCTTACTTGCTTAGGGAATTTGGTAAAATATATACATCATTTTCACCATCTGCAGGGGTGATGGCATTAATTAGGAAAACGAAGAGCAGGAGAGGACGTTTTCAAAGCAGCACCTCAGGTGAGAGGCCCCCTCCCCACTTCTGCTGCTCCTAATGCTTCTGCAACTCATTTTCTGCTCATCGCCTCGCCGAAGCTCCCCTGGAGAACATGGAATTCAAATCGAGTGAACAGATGCTCACAAATTACTGTCTCAACATACCTGCAGCAATCATGGAGGGAAAGGTGGAAAAGAGACAAGATCAAGGAAGAAGCAGACAAGTATTTCTAAAAACATTAATTTCTGTGCTTTCCATCACTGCTTCTCATCTCTATGCCCTCTCTCTTCTCCTTTCTGCCTCGTGCGTCATTATTTTCCTTGCAAACTCCCCATTTACATATGCAGAGTTCTCTGTGCACAGCCAGACACAAGTGGGCCAGTGAAAGGCACTTGTGTTTAGTTGCTAAAAGCCCATTACTACTACTTTTGAAAACAACTTTTATTCACAGGAATCAGCCCTTGTTGGATGAGAATTATTGCAAAGAATGCATGGTGCACTGCCTTCAAGGGTTTTGTCACTCTGTATATCAGATCAACCAAAGTTCACTAACAAATACTTTAATAAATAGTTTCTGAAATATTTTAATTTTTTCTATTCTATTCTCTAGTTAATATTTTTTAGATATGCCTAATTTTAATGACGAATATAATAGTTTACAATATTTATTGCAAAACTTAAGGCAAATCATAAAATTTCAAATGTTTGCCTGTGTGCCTTCATTCTTCATTAAACAATATTTTAAGTGTTTGGAACTTGTTATTGCTATGTAGCCTGTCAGTTCCTATCTCCAGAGATCCATTCCTCACCTGCTCTATCTGCTTTTGAGAACCTTGATTGTGTCCTTGGCCATGTGACCACATGAGGTGAGGTCACCGTGGCTCATTTTGTCAAACTTGCCGTAACTCAGAGTTGCCACATCACATAATCTCCCTCGTGCAGTCCTAGCAATTCTGCACAACAGCAGTGTTTTAGAACTCGATGTGTAAGATCATGTTCTCTAAATTGGGTGGTCATTTCAACCAAATTCCCTGTATTGTAAAATTGTGGAATATACAAAATAAATTTAGAAGAATAAGATAGTGGCCCACTTCATGTATACTCTGTCAGTGTGGAAAATTGAATTCATAGTAAAGAAAGAAAAGATGTTTTTATCATGATGGGGCTGGGAGAAGAGGGATAATGTGATCACAAAAGCTGCATTTGTTCTAGCCATCCATCGTGAAAACATCTTTGTTTACCATTGTCATGTTGCCATGGCAACACCGGCTACTTATGACATCATGTTGAGATGGCTGTGGCAAGCACTTCAGCACTGTTGTTCAAATGTTATTCTGATTCATGTCCCTTTTCTATCTTCCCTATTTCTCGCAGGAAAACAAACTATAACTGGTAAAATGGATCTGGTAAAAGAGAGAAACCAGATTATAGCTTATATTTAGCTACATTTGGATCAATCCTATTATTTTTGTCATCAGTAGTGCAAAATGAATAGTTTGGAGGTTGACATGTGCAGTTGAGACCTATGCCCTGCAATTCTCCCCTGCCACCTCTTTCACAAAAATCTCAAAGAAAAAAATATTAGATTTTATTTTTATTAGAAGAAGAAAAGAAAATATCCTGAACTTTTTTCCTGAATCACCTCAGATCTTTAGGGGATACTGTGATATATAGGATTATCAACATGGTTTTTTTTTCACTGTTTTTCTGTCCTTGGAGCCCTGTGACCATGGAAACCTAAGCATAAGAGAAGGTAACTATTACTATACAGTCAGCTTCCACATCCACACATTCCACAGGTTTCCTTTCTGTGGATTAAATCAACTGTAGGTTGAAAATACTAAGCTGTGTCTGTATTGAACAAGCACAGAATATTTTTTCTTGAAATTATTCCCTAAGTAAAATAGTATTTCAACTATTTCCATCACATTTCCATTGGATCTAGTATTATATGTAATCTAGAGATGAGTTAAAGTGTATAGGAAAATGTACACAGACTATATGTGCTAAAATCCAGCTCCTCCATAATAAAGGACACTTGATGTCCCAAATAGGGACCATCCAAATACACTGAGAGAGTGTATATTGTCCTGGACCACTGTCTTACAATGCTCCTAAGGAAAACTTTTTGCTCAGCTCCATGAAAACATCAAAAGGTAGATTTAATTATACCACACACACACCATACTGCCCTTCCTGTGTACAAGTATTTGTGAATCAAAAACCATGTGTTTAGGAGGAAAAGACCAAGTGGTTCCCAATGACATCAAAATTACTTCAAATTATTGAAAATTTTTAAAAAGGTGCTTCATTTTTTGATGATGTTTATACAATTCTGATAGGTATGTCTAATAAAGACATATGGAAATTGAAAAATGATAAACAGATTTAAGTAAGAAATCAAGTTGGCCTGACAGGAATCTGAAATGGCAAGTACTGCTTCTGTGAGGCCCGCAGTGGCAGTTCTGGACTCTATGGCTCCTAGAAGCATGAAGGCTCTGGGTGTGGGCTTTCTCTGTTCTGTACTAGGGCAAACCGCACTCACTGTCCCTCACCACTCTCTTCACCAAGTGCACCAAGCCCCTGTCACCCTTCTCTTCTCTACAACTTCTCACCCAAGAGCCAGCTTGTTTCCTCTTTCTGTGCACCATGGAAAGAGGTCACGAAATCACTGAGCAAAGCAACAGCTTCCCAAGCCTAAGGGGGGAGCCCATTGGAACTCAGTTCTGCTGGTGCTGTAGTTTCAGACTTACAGCCCCTAGTACTTGGAGAAAATATATACACATTTTTCAAGCTAGTTGTACTATTGTGTTTTATATGACAGATGAATAGATGCTCTAATTTTGTCAGTCATTCTAATAATGGCCTTTGAATCTCCTTTCTTCAGTTCAGGATCCAATATAAGAATATTTAGTTTATGTCTATGTCATATCACTAGTCTTTCAGCTAGACTTTTCCTCTGTCTTTAACCTTATGACATTTAAAATTTTATAGTCTATGGGCCATTTGCTTCACAGAATGTCCCTCAATTGGTCTTATCTGCTGTGTGGACACAATTTAGCTCAGGTCTGTTGGGCAGGACTGACACCAGAATATTGGCTTGTCGTTCTGTGCATTAAAACTGGAAGTGTTTGGCATTGGCAGCTCCAGTGTTTACTTTGATATCTGTCAAGTTTTCACAATATTTTTCTATTTATACTTAGTAAATAATTTGTTTGAGATGTACAATCCTTATGCATAAGTCATCCACATCAAATTTTTATTCAGCACACTTAGCATCCACTGAAGATTTTCTAAGGCCACTGGTTCTTCAGCATCTATTGATTAGTATTTTACTGCTAAGAAAAACAGCTTTCCTGTCTCTATTTGACTATTCTGAATATCTAACCAAGAAAGGGCTCATGGGATCTTGTTTTTCTACAATGAACTTCAATAATAATTATTATGGTTGTTTTATATTTTGACGATCAAGTTATTCCCAAATCTGCCCTGTGGAATTTCCTGATCTCAATGTCCTTTTGCCATGACTTTGTCATTCTTTAGACACTGTAAGTTAGCTTTCTGCAAGTATAAAAAACAATTGATATGGTTAATTTGTAAAGCGAAAAGGTTCATTGAGCTCATGGCTCTGGAGGTTACAATCTAACACCAAGTTAGTCCTATGACTTCAGAACTCTGCTGAGGACAGCGTATGTGAGGGCTTTTTCTCCCACATCTGCTTCGAGCATATGGGAAAACAAACTCCTCATCTCCTGATCCAGGAAACAAAAGAGGAAGCAGAGAACATGGTCCCAATTCTTTTGAAAACACATCTGCAAGAGCTTAGCCCTTCATCAGGGACGCTACCTCTGCTCACCAGTGTCTCCCCTGGGACCAAGTATTTACCATGGTGGTTGCTAATTAATTGTCCCTGTGAGTGAAAACCACCAGCTGAATTGAGTCAGCATGGCTGTGGGCATGGACGTCCCAAATAAGGAGGACTATTGTCAGTACAAAAGGAGAACAGGTTGGAAGGATTTCAGCTGATATTTGTAAGAGCTATGCTCCAGCTGCATGGTTGCTTGCTTTTGTTTTTAATCATATGATCCATTTTTTATTTTACAAAAACAATAAAAATGGTAAAGAGTTTCAAAACAAGATGATAGGAAATTAACAATGGAGTGTTATGTGATATATTCTTATCTTCAGAATAGTTTTTCAGGAATAATGGGCCATTTTTCTTCAGAGGGATGTTTTTCAATTTCCAGAAGAAAAAAATAAGAATAATAGAGGTACTCTTGCTATTCTCTCCGTTGTCTTTGCCATTGCCAAAGATGGCCATTCTTCTCTTTGGAGCAGCTCTGGTCTTTGCCTCCTCTCTTGGATTTCAGGACAGATTCCCCAGCTTCAGCACCAGCCTTCAGGCCTTCTGGTGCACAGTCTCTAGCCTCCAACACTGGGTCATGGGATTTCTGGTGCAAATAGATCAATCTCTCAGCCCAGAATCCCTGGGCTCTTGATGGTCTTGCATAGGACATTGCCACAGTCTCCAAGTCTCTAGCATACGACAAATCTCTTGCACTCTTCTGCATAAGACTCTGTGGGCAGAAACTGTCACTTAATCTTATAAATTTCTGTGGCCTGTATAAAATCTGTTTTATTTGCAAATATTGACCGCATCATCTTTGGACCTCTGGGAGATACTTACCCAAACCATAGCATGCACATTCTTAATTTCTGCCAAGGCAAGCTATTTCCCACTCAACTTCTAGAATCATCCATTCCTCCACAAAACAAAGCCCTGTTTCTTTTCATAGGAAGCTTATTAGAAATCTTGATTTTTTGGGTAACATATACTTTTTGCTATTGATTGGGTATTGCTTTAAGCTTCTCAACAGAGGTGAAACACACATGCACACACACACACACACATGCACATGCATGCACACACACACTATATTTCTTCTCCCCCTGTTCCTTCTTCTGTCTATTCTTTCATCTTTTATTCTTTCTTTCTTTCTTTCTTTCTTTCTTTCTTTCTTTCTTCCTTTCTTTCTTTTTCTTTCACCATGTGTGTTCAGAGTACTTTAGTCAGAGTCAAGAGAAACTAGCCTCTGAATTTTCAGGATGCAGAAATCATGTATTTCCTCGACTGAAAGAAAATTGAGCTAGACATTGCAGCAGAGTGGAAGTGTCACTGGAGGAGGATACATAGGTCTACCAGTAGCCTGCAGAGGCTGTGACTCCAAGTCCTTTGCTCTCCAGCCAAAAGGATGAAAGATACCATTCCTGGCACCTGTGCTTTGTAGTGTCCTTTAGTCCAATCAGAGTCACTGCATCACAGTGAGAGGAATCAGGGTTTAAAATAATAAACACATTGACCTAAGCCTCCAAACTACTTCCCATAGGCTGGCAACTATGAAAATGATATGTGTGTAACTGGATGATGTTTAGAGAATAGGTGGAATGATTTCAAGGACAGAGAAGGGAGATCAGTTAGAACACTACTGTATTTGTAGTCTAAGTAAAAGGTAGATGTGGGCTGGGAAGACAGCTCAGTTGTCTAACCATCTGTCTGGCAAGTGCAAGGACCCAGGTTCAATCCTTAGTACTGCATTCCACGTCAGCCTGGTACTGAGCTGGCCACAGAAACCAGGGGTGGTGGTACATGCCTATAATCCCAGTGATGGGGATGCTGAGATAGGAGGATCACAACAAGTCTGAGTTGCATAGTGAGACCCTGTACCAAATACATAAATAAGATAAAAGATTTTTTTAAAAGGTAGTTATGATATCAACTAGCGTGCTAAGTTAGCTGGATTTAGGCATATTCTAGAGAACTACTAGAACATGCCAATAAAGAGAACTACTAGAATGTGAATGGGAAGAAATAAACAGTCATTGATGACTTCAGATTAAACTTGTTTTTCAATCTGAAAACTGGAACAAAAAAATTGTTTTTTTATGTTAGCATATAAAAGACAATGGTAGAATATTTTGGGGAAGAAATAAATCAAGAGTTTTGTTGGCTTAATAAATTTGAGATATACATTACATTGCAAGTGTTTATGTATACTTCTGTGGCCTGCATAAAATCTGTTTTATTTGCAGATATTGACCACATCATCTTTGGACCTCTTGGAGATAGTTACCCAAACCATAGCATGCATATTCTTAATTTCTGCCAAGGCAAGCTATTTTCCACTCAACTTCTAGAATCATCTATTCCTCCACAAAACAAAGCCCTGTTTGTTTTCATAGGAGGCTGACTAGAAATCTTGATTATTTGGGTAACATGTACTTGCAAGTGTATATGTATACATATCCCAAATCATTATGTACATTTTTTTGTCTGAGTTTTTTTTTTTTTTTTTTGGAACCAGGGATTGAACTCAGGCCTTTCCACTTGCCAGGCAAGCATTTATTCTACTGAGTTATCTCCCTGCTCCCCAAGTTAGTATGTGGAATCCAATAGAAGGATAAATACTGGGAAAACTAGCATGTTATGGACAGAATTTTATGGCATTAGACGTGACCTCAAAGATATATTTTTACCAAGCATTACTGAAGGTTTATTATGTGTTAGTAATTATTACTCATGCCTACATCCATTAACATTTTAACTCTCAAAGTAATTCAGTTTGATCAGGAAAACACTTTGATTGTTATTGTTTGCAGAGCTATAAACAAGGGCCAAGAGACAATGTCTAATGCACCCCACATTGTATTGCTAGTAAACTTCAAAGCCCAATTGAATCCTGGCAGTCTGATTCCACAGCCTTACACGTACATTGTGCCACTCTTTTTGTGTAGTAACATTTTGCCAAAAAAGAAGTATATGATTTAGCTGAACAAATGAAAGTAGCACTCATGAAAAAACCAATGATTAGTTAAGTAGTAACATAACATAGCACCAACTGTGTAGTAAAAAAGTTTAGAATATGTATGAATTTTCAAGACAATGGGACATAGCAATAATTAACTACTTCATTGTAAGTAAATTATACACTTGAGATCCAAAAGAATTTACCAGACTATATATACAATCAATTTATAGCCATAGATTAGCTTAGTCATAGGTATTATCAACCTCATAATGGCTAATCATTTAGATATTGTGCACCTTGCCCTATTACCTCGCACATTTGTGGAATTCTACTGTCATCTAAGTGTTTCATAATCAGCCTTCATCAAGAAGCACTATAGAGTGCTACTAGAAAGCTCATTTAATTAGCCTATTGTCTTATAAATAGATAGTCTATCTATAGTCTCTGAATATGTAGTTCATTCTACATATTAAACAAAAATTCTGAGAATTCCAATTAATGCCAAAGGCATGCATTAGGCTTATACAACAACAACATTAAAGTCTATCCTTTGAACATAAAGGACTCTGACTTCCTAGTGAAAAAGCACTGCCAGTTTTCCTTACTTGATGATGTAACTTCTAACTTCTATAGTCCTACTCAGGTGACTGAAAATATGGTGAATGTGTATGTTTTTAAGATTATACTAAAAGACACATTGTCATTAACTGCCCTTAAAATAATCCCCCTTACTCTGAAAACACTTACTCAGTTCTAGAAATCTTTTCTACGTGTAACTGTCTTCATTTGTGCTCTAGCGGCTGCCTAGATGTGCCAAATCAATTGAAGCATTCTCCCTTCATTGGCATTGTTGCTTTAGCCAAGGGCCAGGAGTTTCATGGTGCTAGATCCAGGGAATGCCGTCAGTGAGGATGCTCCATCTCTTTTCAAGCCTGCCGTTCCATTGAATGACACTGGTCAGCAGCATTCACTATATTTTTCACATATACAGGCATGAATAAGGACTTCTAAAATTACTTCAGAGTTGATGAGAGCATTGGGTAAATATGTTCAGAGTTAAGGGAATATTTTAAGGGGAATATATGACTATATGTCTTTAATTGATTGTTTTTAAATTTAAGAACACACTAACTTTTTATCAACCTTTAAATAAGAGATTATCCGCTTATATTTGTATTAAAAATTGATATTGTAAGAAAAAATTTCTTAGAAATACCTTTCTAATTCGAAGAATCATTTGTACCAAGCAGGATGTACAGAAACAATGGATGTCTGTCATGTATTCTAGGTCAATATTGAACATGAACATGGGCCAGATCTGGACTGCTACCTGTGTTGGTATGGCCATGAGTTATATTATTTTTTCAGATTGAAAGTGATTAAAAAATATTTTCAGGGTTCTAGTGTCATGGCATGTGAAAATTATATGAATCAGACAGAGATCAGTGTCCATATGCACAGCTGAGTATTGATAGAGGCTATGTATCAGGTGTGGCAAACTAGAGGCACACATGCCATGGCAGGCTGCTTGTCACTACTGAAAACTCTCAGAGATTTATCATCTCTGTCATATGTTCTTCACTTCTTAGTCATTGACAGAAATATTAATCTAGCCTTGCTTTTTTGTTTTTTTTCCAGAACCAGGGATTGAACTCAGACCCTTGCACTTGCCAGGGAAGTGCCATCTCCCGGGCCCTTTTGATTTATATTTTGAAAAGAAGTCCTTTAATCATAACATATTTAAGAGTCAAAACATTGTCTGGAGAAATAGTTCAGCCGTGTAAGCACCTGCCTGGCAAACTCAAGGACTCAGGTTCAATCCCCGGTATCACATGTCCTGCCAGCCCCACCCTGGGCACATTATGTCAGCCACAGACATCAGGCATTGTGGTACATGCCTGTAATCACTGCACTGGGGAGGCTGAGACAGGAGGATGACTATGAGTCTGAGCTGTGTACTGAGACCTTGTAACAAATAAATAAATAGATAAAAAGAAAAAAATATATTTTAAAGAATCAAAACATTACGAATCTATGATAGCCTGTTTATTTTTGTGCATTTATCTTGAAAATCAATCTATGACAGAACCTAATAAAACAAAAGGATCATCTTTGTCAGTGAGAAAGAAAATAGAATAACATTTAAACAAATCAACAAGTCATCATAAAAAAAAACTTCATGTTGAAGAAGAAAAGACTTTTTATCTAAGCCAGAGCCTTTGGACTTAAGAAAGGTAAGATTATTTTTCAAAAGCTTATGATTTTGGGCTGGGGAAATAGCCCAGCTGCCTAAGAACCTGCCTGGAAAGTGCAAGGACCCAAGTTTGCTCCCCAGTACTGTATGCTGTGCCAGCCCTGGATGCACCCTGCTGGGCCCAAAATCCAGCAGAGTGGTACAGGCCTGTAATCCTGGTGTTGGGGAGACTGAGACAGAAGGATCACTGTGAGTCTGAACTGCACAGGGAAATCCTGTATCAAAACATAAATATATTTTTTAAAAAGGTTATGGCTTTGATCAGTCCTAGTATTTAAAATTCAATAATCTCTTGTTGTTCCAATAACACCATCATTAAATTAACAAAGTAGGTATACACTTGGTTTACAATTATTATTTAATGAACAAAAGCACTGGCTCCTTCCCATTTAACTTCCCATGGAACAAATATGGAAATGAAGGGCCAGCGGTATAGCTCAGTGGACTAAGCACTTCCTTAGGTAAGCGCAGGGGCGAGGTTTCAATCCCTCAACCCACCAGGTGGGTTGAGCTGGTGATGGAGTCGGGCTGTGGTAGCACATGCTTATAATCCCAGCACCAGGGAGGCAGAAATCAGGAGAATTGCTATGAGTCCAAGCTGTATAGTGAGACCCTGCACACACATACAGACACACAGACACACAGACACAATCTGGAAATGAAAGTGAGGACCTTTATCCAGCAATGGAAGCAAGTCTTTAACCAACTGGCTTCACTGACATGTAAGGAGCTGAGCTATACATGAACACGTTCTGAAAAATCCCATGAAACATTCTTTAGAATGAGAAAGAAAGGAAAGAGAAGAAGTCTAGTGATTTGGCTACATCAGTCAACTCTTGGACAGCTGGCGGGGTTGCTTGGCTTTCCTGACCGATGTTCATCCCATTAGCCAGCATTGATAAAAATGAAAGCGAATGCATTGAGCTGCCAACTGTTTTCAGGTTAGTTTGAGCAACTGCTTTCTCACATCTTTTTTTTTTTTCTTTAGCACATAGAAAGACAAAAGCAGTATATCTACTGCAAACGTGCCATCCATTTAAGATTTTGTTTTGGAGCACAATTGTGAACATCATGAGTGTCAGTATACTAGTGTTCTGGGTGTGCCTCAATCTTTGCAAAATTTAATGAATTGCAAATTTACTGTATTGAATTATATAGTTAATAAAATCACTGTATCTTTGGACTTGGATGAATTTTTTGAGTGAAAGCAATGTTCTTCATTACATGCCTGAATGCACTCATTAAGCCCATAACAAACAATAAGACTAAAAAACCAAAGTCTGTGCAACTGAACCAGCAAGAAGTGCACAGTTCAACTACCCCAGCATCTAGCCAGTCTGAACCTTGAGACCAAGAAAGGTCCCAACACTGCATTTATATTTTGTACTCAAGAAGTGATTGAGCTTTTTGCTTTTCAACGAAAAGCAATTGCATATTCTTGATTACAAACGTGAATTTGAGATGTCAAGATTTTTAAATTGAAAAGCTTTTGTTTTCCAAGTTACTGATACAATTTGCCTGCATTGTTTAAAAGTCTAAGCTCATTTCCAAGTTCCTTTTCCCTCAGGCTGTGTGTATCCTTGCCTTAAAATAGCACCGCATTCCTAGAAACCTCTGAGGCTTTTTGCATTCTCTCCCTGCTCTTATAGCAAGGGATGCATGCAGCCAGAGTAACAGTGTGCACAGGATCTAAACAGTCCAGCTCGGCTGGAGATGCAGATTCTGAGCCCAATTTGGCTGACATAAAAGGTTTAAAGAGCAGTTAATTGTGCAGAGGATCCAATGTTTAGACAAACTTTCATTAATTAATTAACCAAATATGTTCTGAGTAAACAGAATGGGCAAAATCTGTGTTCCTGTGGTCCTCATATTGATGGAAGTGGAAAGAGAGAAAGAAATGATTGACAGCATCCATCATAATATGTTTCTTTATGACATACTATCATATAAGACAGCAAGGGAAGTACTAGGGAGAAAACCTAAGAGCAAACAATGGTAAATACAGTTGGATATACTGTTTTATATAGAGAAAGTGCTCTTGTTTCCATCAATAATAATCCCAAATAATCGTTCTGTGTTTCCTGTTTTCCCAAAAATATAAAAGGACTACATTACTTTAGATTTTAAAACGTTTGAAATAAGAATAGAAATAATGTATTACTCTCAGGTTGAAGAACTTAGGAGTCAAATGTGCAGTTCTCCCAGGCTTTTCTCCATACCATACCATGGCAAAGCTTTAAGTAATATCATGATAGGGGGTAGGTGTACCACTTCCGGTCTCTTGATCCAGCACACAAGGATCTGAGAAGTCATCAGTTGTGTGTGGACAACACGAAAATGCTCATCAACCTGAAAGCAATAATTCTTCTTACATTGCTTAGAGAACTGAGGTTACCGGGTAAACAAGTGTCCCCAAAATTGGACATGTGTGGATAGAAAATAGTAAGGCTCATGGAGTCAAAACCACCACAGGAACCCATTCTGGGATAGAAGCTCTACAAAGCTCACAACTGAGGGGAACAGGCACAGGGTGACCACGGCAGACCAAAGCACAAAATTATAGAGCATGTTTCCTCCCCACATGATGTAATACATCATATGTTCCCTGTATTTGATACAAAGGAAATGAGTGCACACATTAGACCAGTAGTAGCTACCTATGGCACCCATTGATGGGCACAACTGACATCAGTGGGCTTTTTGTGTCACTGAAAGCTCTAAAATGTTCACCATCACTGCCTTAGACCTTATTTAAGAACTTTTTTTATGAAAACCTGATGACAAGAGACAAAAATAAGACCTGAAGAAATTGTAGCTTTGCCACCTACAGAGATATATAACAATAGACAGCTTAACTCTTAGTCAAATCCCATATAGAGTCTGACATTGAAGGTTTACTTACCTCAATGCCTTTTATCCATCACATCAAGGCTAGTTGATAACAATACATCACCAGGTATACTAAGTGACAAAGCACACAGTACACAGCTTGATGTCACAAAGAAAGCATCAGAGCAGACAGAGAGATGTGGCAGACAAGCAGAAATATCAAATCAGAAATTTAAAACTATGATGAAGGGCTATCGTGTAAAAAAGTATATAATGAGAAAAGAGATGTAGCGACTCTAAGAAAGAATCAAAATTAAAATGCTAGATATCAAAAACATTTCACCAGAAGTAAAAAAATGTTTTAAATGACTTCTTCATTGGACTAGATTTGCCTAAGAATAAGCAAGAATGAAGAATTATCAATGGAAACTTCCAAAACTGAAATGCTAAAAGAGAAATAAAAAAGATATGACATAATATCCAAGACCTATGCCATAATTACAAAATATAGGAGTATTTGTGATGAAATATTAAAAGAAAAAGGCAAAAGCAAGGAAGAAATATTTGAACAGTAATCTATTTTAGGAAATTAATATTAGACAACAAACCAAAGACTAGAAACCTAGAAAGCTCAGAAAACACCAATTGTATGAAATAGATGATAGATAGAGTATTATACACATTCATATGTATCAAGCTATGTATATTAAAATACAACTGGGTTTATTGTAGAAAAGTAAAGACAATCAAAGGAAAAAGAAAAATCTTGGGCAAAACTACAAGGAAATAAACCTATAGAATGGCAAACATTATAATTACAATGGATAGTACTTAAGACATCTAAGCAAGAAGACAAAATGCAGAAAGTCAAAGTCAAGTAACTGTACCAACTTAAATTCTGAATGCAGTGAAATCAACATTGAAAAGAGGAGAAATGCAAACTTTCACAAACAGAACATGAGGAAGTTGTCACGAGTAGATCTCCTATCTATGATTTTTTCAAAAAGGAAAGTTATGTCAGAAATATGTCTACATAAAGAAAGGAAGGGCACTGAAGAATGAATAAATGAAGAAGTAAAACACATTTTTAGTTGTTCTTCTCAGCTGTGGTAACAGATAGTTTGTTCAGAATAATACAAGAATATATTAGGTAACTATAATTTATGGATGCATAAAATAAATGCCAATAAAGTAAAGATGAAAGAGAAAAATTGTTTTGATATCACTTCCGCAAAAATTTCGCTTGCCTACCTCTTTGCTCTTTCCTTTCTTTCTTTCCTTCTTTCTTCCTTCTTCCTTGCTTTCCATAGCTGTCATCCCTTCCTGCTTCTGCTTTCCTCTTTTCTCTCTCTCTCTCTCTTTCTTTCTTCTTTCCTTCTTTCTTTTTCTCTTTCTGATTTTGTCTCTTTTTTTTCTTATATTTTCTTTTATTTTGAAGAGTAAAAACAAAAGCAAACATAAAGACAGAAATAGGACAACATATAGCAGTACATATGTTACAGATTTTAAAATGAGACAAGCTAGTTAACAATGGTCATTATATTATCAGTTTTTATCATCACCACTGTTGCACAGATTAGCAGAAATAGTTATGCAAGATTGGACAAATAATTGATTATTTGTGATGGCTTTCAAGAAACCTTAATTTTTTTCTATTTTCTTGTGCTTTTTTTTAATTTTTCTTTTATTGAAGTACAAATATCAATGAGGCATTTTTAGGATACCTTGACAAGATGGATTTGATAAATTAATACATTGCAAACTGTTTTCATAATCTTTTGGTATCATAAAAGGTGCATACATGATATTATACTTACAGACATTATTATACCGTATGTCTCTTATCATTAAATAGAGTGTAGCTATTGCGTATCTTATTTTTTATACCTGAGACTGCAATTCAGACTAGGTGTGGTGACACCCACCTATAATCCCAGCTCTTGGGAGGCTGTAAACAGGCGGATCACTCTGAGTACAATCTAGAAGTGAGACTGAATACCCTGTAGAACCCTCCCTAATATAGAGGAGGAAGAGGAAGAAGAAGAAGCAGAAGGAGAAGGAGAAGGAGGAGAAGGAGAAGGAGAAGGAGAAAAAGAGGAGGAGGAGGAGAAAGAGAAAGAAATTTTTTGTTAATTTTTATTTTTATTTTTTAATAATTAATACATTGCATATTATTATCTTTGCAGTTGTTATTCAAAGTACAAGATGCAGACATGATATCCTGTCCAAACACTGTTAGTACAAATATTTCTTCTCATTTAATTAAGAGAAAGTAGCTGTATATCTATCTTCATTCAATATATATGTACTATTAAACTTAATAAGATACACAGAAGGTAAACATGGTCACATGGTAATTTCAAAGAAGTCTAACAAATGTGTGATATTAATAGTTACTCAAATGACAAAACTCTTTCCTTCAGCCTTTTATTTCCTTAAAACTAGTGGAAAAGCCTGAAAGTCTGATGTTAATGAGGCTCAGCATAGCTGAAAAAATGTTGATAAGCTCTAGAAGGAATAAAGTTTGTTAACTTGACCCTAAGTTATCGAAAAGTATAAGCACTGAATTTTAAAAAATTTTGCATCTATTAAAATTTCAACTATAATGGAAAAATTTTCCACATCCTTTGGTCTTATTAATCTTTCACTAGAGATTTTTTTATTGCATGTGCAGTGTTTTACTTGTTTCCACAGTATAGACATGTTAGCTAGACTTGCATCTAGAATACTTACTGGAATTAATACCTTGATCTCAAATTTATTTCAAAATTATGAAAGAACTTAGTTCTCTGAAAAACAATAAATGGGGTCCAATTAATACTGAAACAGGCATAAATACATCTCTTCAACAGGAAAGAAAGGGTTCCTTAAGCTTTTAACTGAAAACTACCCTTCCCTTTTTGACAGTTAATATCCTATGAAATCTTCCCTTTAGAATGACTACAACAATTTGGTCACTGCCTCCTTCAGATGAGAAAATGGCAAATGGAAATATAAATATGGAGGGTGAGCAACCTGAAGTTTATGTTGTTTGGTTATATACGTTCCCACCAGCTAGGGTCTGATGGGAGATAGTGTTTTGAACCATGAGTTATACAATAAAATATTCTGAATAACATCACCAATTCTATTTGAGATCTTTCTTTTTGTGAAAACAAGAACACAAGTTTTTCTTTTTTATTATTTTTTTTTTTTTCAACTAACTTAGGTGCTGGAACTTGGCACCACAATCCAACACAGTCCAACATTCTACAACAATAGTGAGTTATTCAAAGAAATTGTCGACCATAGCCATTTACAGCTCAGCTTAATATTATGGCCCCGCAATGTATACTTCATTTTTATACTTTTCTGCTGGATGGTTAAGACCTAGATAGATCAAGACTTATATACCAACACATGAACTTTATATTTCCTATGTGGTCAGTGAAGTCCCCTCAGGGTTTATCTTGTAGTCCTGTACATTATTCTGTAGTTCCTTTGTCTATGTCATCCATGTGGATGAGTCATGGTCAATGCTTGACGAGTTTGCTCTCTGTGATAGCTTGAGAGAAAGTTTTCTCTTCATGTGACTCTCCCCAGGCACACTATAGAACTTCAGTCTCTTTCCTCTGTGGCTCCATAATCTCCTTGTTCAGAAAATTTGGAGCTCACCTGAGTTTCATGATGTTGCAGTACAGGTTCTCCTATGTCCTGAGTCTTCGCTGACCTTGAAAGGCTAGGGCCAAAATGTTGGCTGGC